>CM070436.1:45734663-45770567 GCA_036324595.1 Champsocephalus gunnari | reverse complement strand
ACTTTTAACTATGGGCTCAGAACAGTCTCGTAATACACACGTGCACACAGAAGGATCCACACTTGTGTTTTTAAAGCACACACACATGTGTTCCGTTTCATATGCATGTAAATAAAATCCAATTACAGAAAAAAGTTTTACATGTGTATTTTTGATCCTCACATATTTGCTTTCCGTTTAAAACCTCTGAACCTGCAACACAGACCGCTTTCTGTGCACGGATCGCTGTGCATTCGTGTGTGGGCTTTTTGAGACTCCCCTGACGGTCAGCCGATTCGTACTTGTAATTTTTTCTATCGATAGCCAATCAGATGTCTCCTCAATTCTAAGCCAATCACATAAGCGCGCCCCCACGAGGGTAGATTTCTTGCGTTCATGACGTAGCGCTTCATATACGCATTTTGCGCAGTCCGGTCAGCCCGCTAAACAGAGGGCGGGGCTTCAGGTGATCATGCAGAGCTGCGTGTCTCCAGACTCAGCAGCCGATCTGATCTCTCTCTCTCTCCGGTTACACTTCACTCGCGTTTATGTCCATATCGATCAGATCCAGCTCTCCTGATCGGCCTTTATAGAGAGCACCGATCAAACTATTAAGAGTGAATGTCGGCCGATAATGACCGGCGGGCTTCGTAGTGCACGGATCGATTGGGCTAAGCTAACCTGTAGCTGCTCCCTCCACACTCACAACAACTTCATACAGACATAAAGAAAGCAGCTGTATTCGCCACACAGGAAACACACATTTAAAACGGTTTTGCCTGCCGTGTTTGTGCACACAGGCTCCATGGACCTGAAGCGCTACGTCATGAACGCAAGAAATCTACCCTCGTGGGGGCGCGCTCATGTGATTGGCTTAGAATGGAGGAGACATATGATTGGCTATAGTCTCAAAAAACCCACACACGAATGCACAGCGATCCGTGCACAGAGAGCGGGTTGTGTTGCAGGTTCAGAGGTTTTAAACGGAAAGCAAATATGTGAGGATGAAAAATACACATGGAAAACTTTTTCTGTATTTGGATTTTATTTTCATGTTTATGAAACGGAACACATGTGTGTGTGCTTTAAAAACACAAGTGTGAATCCTTCTGTGTGCATGTGTGTATTACGAGACTGTTCTGAGCCCATATTTAACCCTCCTGTTGTCTTCGGGTCAAATCTGACCGATTTACTACTTTCATCGATCATAACTTTTTTGTTTTATATTCGATTGCATTCAGGCTTCATGACATCCTTCACAGGAGAGATTTGAACATATCCAACTGCTGATCAACACTTGCATTGAACTTTGGATGATTTAGTCAACTTTGTAACAACCCTGGTGTTCCCGGTCAAAATGACCGCCATAAAGAAAAGGAATTAGTAACCATCCAGATCAGATACCACACACACACACACACACACACACACACACACACACACACACACACACACACACACACACACACACACACACACACACACACACACACACACACACACACACACACACACACACACACACACACACACACACACACACACACACACACACACACACACACACACACACACACACACACACACACACACACCACACACACACACACACACACACACACACACACACACACACACACACACACACACACACACACACACCACACACACACACACACACACACACACACACACACACACACACACACACACACCACACACACACACACACACACACACACACACACACACACACACACACACACACACACACACACACCACTTCAGGGGACATTACATTGACTTACATGCATTTCCTGGAGACTTACCCTAACCCTAACCAAGTCTTCACCCTAAAATGAATTATTCCCCTTATGGGGACCTCCAATTTGTCCCCATAAGGGAAGCCAGTCCCCACACGTGACTATGTAAACAGATTTAGGTCCCCACAAGTATAGTAATGCTAGACCACACACACACACGCACACACACACACACGCACGCAAACACACACACACACACACGCACACACACACACACACACACACACACACTAGTGTTGTGTCCCCACCCCCTTATGTGCCCCTCCCCCCACATGGATCACACCTGGCACACCAACATGTTCAGTGTCTGTTCTTTGTATATGTACTGCAGTGCTTCATGTACACCAGTACTCTGATACCATACGTACAGTTTGAAAGGGTATTAAATGAAATGTGGTGATGATTAATGTTTTTTGTGTTAATGTAATAGCAGTTAAAACAGGACCGGTCACATTTGACCGCGAACACCAAAGTAAGGGGGGGGGGACGAAGACAACAGGAGGGAGAGAACACTCACACATTTACAGATGAAAACTCAAACATTCCCCGGGATTAAAAAGTCCTATACTAGTGATGTGAAAACACATTTATGAGAAAGAAAATCTGTGTTTTTCTTTTTAATTTTCTACTCACACTTCAGTGAGTATTGTAGTTAAAACAGTAATACATGACATAGCTGAAAGAAGGGGTTATATTCAGAGGAAATACATTTTACATTTCAAAATTAAAGTTGTTGATTTAGCAGAATATTACTCTGAATTAAGTCATACATTTATGAAAACAGATCATTAACTAACTTCCCACAAAAGATTAAAGCAGATTATATGTATCAGCATGACAGTTGACCACATCATTTGAAGCAGTGTAATCCGTAGCATCTGTATATTGCACAGCAGCGGTGTTAAAGAAACGTTAGCATTAATAGCGGCGGGCTCTCACCTGGCGGCGCGGTCGTACTCCCCCCAGATCCGGACAAACTCGTCCAGGTGATGAGGGCCGAGGATGGACGAGTCTCTGGTCAGATACTCAAAGTTATCCATGATCACCGCCACGAACAGATTCAGCATCTGAAGAGGAGAGGAGGGACGATATTCATTTATAGGAGGGGATGTGGGAAGTTAAGAGGGGGGGAATATCAGCATCAGAGAAATAATCCTGTACAAATAAATCAACAGAAGTATTGTTGTTGTGTTTAAAAGGAGTTATTATCTCTAGTTTGGCACCAGACAGTTCACCCGGAAATTTGAAAAACATATTATTCCTCTCCCCTCTAGGGTTGTTTATCAATCTAGATCGAATTTCTGAAGTAAACAGCTAATGTTGTGCTATAAAGGAACTACAGCACGGTCACGTGACTTCAAGTCACCACCGCTAAGCTAAAGGAGGCTAATTTTGGGCTATAAAGGAACTACAGCACGGTCACATGACTTCACGTCACCACAGCTAAGCTAAAGGTGGCTAATGTTGTGCTATAAAGGAACTACAGGACGGTCACATGACTTCAAGTCACCACCGCTAAGCTAAAGGAGGCTAATGTTGGGCTATAAAGGAACTACAGCACGGTCACATGACTTCAAGTCACCACCGCTAAGCTAAAGGAGGCTAATGTTGGGCTATAAAGGAACTACAGCACGGTCACATGACTTCACGTCACCACCGCTAAGCTAAAGGAGGCTAATGTTGGGCTATAAAGGAACTACAGCACGGTCACATGACTTCACGTCACCACCGCTAAGCTAAATGTGGCTAATGTTGGGCTATAAAGGAAACTACAGCACGGTCACATGACTTCACGTCACCACCGCTAAGCTAAATGTGGCTAATGTTGGGCTATAAAGAAACTACAGCACGGTCACATGACTTCACGTCACCACCGCTAAGCTAAAGGAGGCTAATGTTGGGCTATAAAGGAACAACAGCACGGTCACATGACTTCACGTCACCACCGCTAAGCTAAAGGAGGCTAATGTTGGGCTATAAAGGAACTACAGCACGGTCACATGACTTCACATCACCACCGCTAAGCTAAAGGTGGCTAATGTTGGGCTATAAAGGAACTACAGCACGGTCACATGACTTCACGTCACCACCGCTAAGCTAAATGTGGCTAATGTTGGGCTATAAAGAAGCTACAGCACGGTCACATGACTTCACATCACCACCGCTAAGCTAAAGGTGGCTAATGTTGGGCTATGAAGGAACTACAGCACGGTCACATGACTTCACGTCACCACCGCTAAGCTAAATGTGGCTAATGTTGGGCTATAAAGAAGCTACAGCACGGTCACATGACTTCACCTCACCACCGCTAAGCTAAAGGTGGCTAATGTTGGGCTATTAAGGAACTACAGCACGGTCACATGACTTCACGTCTCCACCGCTAAGCTAAAGGAGGCTAATGTTGGGCTATAAAGGAACTACAGCACGGTCACATGACTCTCTAGTCTTACCAGGAAGGAGCTGAAGAAGATGAAGGAGACGAAGTAGAAATAAGCAAAGTCAGAACCACAGCCCCCCTCCTGGTCGGATGTTGGTACTGCGGGGGGGAGCGAGGTGTCCGTCTCACACTTCTGTCCCCCGAGACACGACAACATTATCTCCTGCCATGACTCCCCCGTGGCACTCCTGCACACACACACACACACACACACACACACACACACACACACACACACACACACACACACACACACACACACCACACACACACACACACACACACACACACACACCACACACACACACACACACACACACACACACACACACACACACACACACACACACACACACACACCACACACACACACACACACACACACACACACACCACACACACACACACACACACACACACACACACACACACACACACACACCACACACACACACACACACACACACACACACACACACACACACACCACACACACACACACACACACACACACACACACACACACACACACACACACACACACACACACACACACACACACACACACACACACACACACACACACACACACACACACACTTTTTATTGTTCAAAATAAAAAGTTACAAATATTCCCTTTTTTTGTTTTCTTTGCAGAGGTTTTGTTTTACCTGAACAGCAGCATCAGAGCTCCAGAGAAAGACTTGAAGTTGTTGTGCTGCGTGATGTGAGTCTCCTCGTTCAGCTTAATGTTCCCAAACACCTGATTAAAACACAGAAACACCAGATATGTCAAAAGTACACACATCCTTTACTCGAGTAGAAGTACACACATCTTTCATTCAAGTAGAAGTACAGATACTCGTGTTTAAAAGTACTCTGGTGAAAGTAGAAGTACTGACTAAACTTCTCTACTCAAGTCAAAGTAAAGAGGCTTTGAAGTGTCCTTCAGTAGAAAGTACCCATAGCTAGCAGCTGCTTTAAAGAGTACCTGACCTCCCTTTATATCAATAGAACAATAATGTCATTGTTAGCTAATGAATGTTTCCATGGTGACCAACGGCAACATGACAACGTTTCCATTGGTCCCTCTTCTTTAGAGAAGACCAGGAAGTGATGGATACACGGATCGTGTTCCAACCAATAGGCACGCAGTGACTCTAAAGAATAATGACCACGCACCAAACACACATTCAGACTAAAGGAACCAGCTGTTTGGAGAATGAGAGAAGTAGAAAGTACAGGTATTTGAGTTCAACATGAGAGAAGTAGAAAGTACAGGTATTTGAGTTCAACATGTGAGAAGTAGAAAGTACAGGTATTTGTGTTCAACATGTAAGAAGTAGAAAGTACAGGTATTTGTGTTCAACATGTAAGAAGTAGAAAGTACAGGTATTTGAGTTCAACATGAGAGAAGTAGAAAGTACAGGTATTTGAGTTCAACATGTGAGAAGTAGAAAGTACAGGTATTTGTGTTCAACATGTAAGAAGTAGAAAGTACAGGTATTTGAGTTCAACATGAGAGAAGTAGAAAGTACAGGTATTTATGTTTAACATGTAAGAAGTAGAAAGTACAGGTATTTGGGTTCAACATGTAAGAAGTAGAAAGTACAGGTATTTGAGTTTAACATGTAAGAAGTAGAAAGTACAGGTATTTGGGTTCAACATGTAAGAAGTAGAAAGTACAGGTATTTGGGTTCAACATGTAAGAAGTAGAAAGTACAGGTATTTGTGTTCAACATGTAAGAAGTAGAAAGTACAGGTATTTGTGTTCAACATGTGAGAAGTAGAAAGTACAGGTATTTGAGTTCAACATGTAAGAAGTAGAAAGTACAGGTATTTGAGTTCAACATGTGAGAAGTAGAAAGTACAGGTATTTGAGTTCAACATGTAAGAAGTAGAAAGTACAGGTATTTGAGTTTAACATGTAAGAAGTAGAAAGTACAGGTATTTGAGTTCAACATGTAAGAAGTAGAAAGTACAGGTATTTGGGTTCAACATGTAAGAAGTAGAAAGTACAGGTATTTGAGTTCAACATGTAAGAAGTAGAATGTACAGGTATTTGAGTTCAACATGTAAGAAGTAGAAAGTACAGGTATTTGAGTTCAACATGTGAGAAGTAGAAAGTACAGGTATTTGAGTTCAACATGTAAGAAGTAGAAAGTACAGGTATTTGAGTTCAACATGTAAGAAGTAGAATGTACAGGTATTTGAGTTCAACATGTAAGAAGTAGAAAGTACAGGTATTTGAGTTCAACATGTGAGAAGTAGAAAGTACAGGTATTTGAGTTCAACATGTAAGAAGTAGAAAGTACAGGTATTTGAGTTCAACATGTGAGAAGTAGAAAGTACAGGTATTTGAGTTCAACATGTAAGAAGTCAAAGTAAAAAGTCATCAGAAAAATAAGTAGTGGAGTAAAGTACTGATACCAGAGAAATGTACTTAAGTACAGTAAAAAAGTATTTGTACTCCACTACTTCCCACCTCTGAGAAACACACATAGTATTATACTCATTTTGCGTGGATAGAAATGCTATATGTAGTATATTAAACCCCCCCCTCCACAGTGTGTGTTGCTCACCTGCATGCCGATGATGGCGTAGATGAAGAACAACATGGCGATGAGCAGGCAGACGTACGGCAGAGCTTTGAAGGACTGAACGAACGTCCACAGAAGGATCCGGATGGTGTAACCCTGACGCAGGAGTTTGATCAGACGAGCCGCTCGAAACAGCTTCAGGAAGCTCATGTTGAACGTGTCCACGAACTGCAGGAGGACACGCGGGGAAACTGGGGTTAGGGTACAGGTGCAGCTCGTCAAAACAGAAATACATCACAGCTGCTCGGTTTCCTTTTTGTGTTTCTTCAGTACAATATGCGTAATTTCAATAAGGACTGCCGATGGAAATGAGCTATTAGCTCAAATCTGGCATAATTAATCTCTTCTCTTTTCTGAGATTAATGTATTCGTATGTGTGAGGGAAACTTCTGCAGCAACGGAAAGTCAGGACTCAGAGACACGAGGAGAGCTGGAGCTTTGATGTCAAACACTGATAGTTTAATACAAGGATACGATGATGATGTGAATTACTGTTCAAATTAGTTAATGTAATAATCGTTATTTTTTTTCGGGGCTTTTTCCAGTTTAGAGCAATAGCCCCTCCAAATGTCTGTGCACGTCCCTGTTCACAAGTAGCCTATAACGGCCGGAGAATTTATATCACAAGTCGCAGCAGCCAAAGGTTCTGACTGCACTGGTGGGTTACCATGTCAATTCTGCCACGCCTATCTCTGGATAGCCCTTTAACTAGTTCAGCGAGAGTAAACAACATATTTGGGGAGATAGACTAAACAGCTGGGCCCCCTGAATCACTTGACCCTTAATGGCCTCGAAGCCAGCGTTCCCACCGCCGTAAACCATTTCGTGACCGAGAGTTGAACTGGTTTATCAAGAAAGCTGGAGCCTCCCATTCCTTCAGAGAGATACCAGAGCCAGGGTTGGTCGTAAATGTCAACACGCAGAAAAGGTTAAATATCGAGGAGTAAAGACAGAAATATTCTTTGACAGTATGCATGGTCCTTGTTGAAATACATACATAATAAAATACATAATAGATGTATATTGTACTCACACTGCGTCACTGCATTTACATTTGAGAAATTTGTGATGTATATATCGTATGTACAGTATAAAGTATTCTGACATATTTAGTATTGTGCATTCTTTAGATACTGTATACAATATATTATCATAATATATTGTGTTCATTTTTTAATTCATAAGCAATGCTTGTCTGTGTATTTACAATGCATGCCTGCTCTTATTAGAGTATGGAGTGTTTCAGTATTTCATTGTACATCCTGTGTTGTGCTCATTTTATGTTTTTGTTGTTGTTTGATTGAGGCTGTGTGAGCAGTCAGTTTTCGACCACACACTGTTTTGATAGCAAGAATGTCGTGGTCGTAATTTGAGAGCGCACGAGTCCAACTCAAAATCACAGTATCAATCCATGGTGAGTGGCAATAGTCACGTTGTAGTCTATATCAGGGTTTCCGCTAGGATTTTTTCTCGCCCGTCAAATGTCCGGGCAGAATTTATTTTACCGGACTAATTTGAAACTTACCGTGTGTCATATTTCAATGATAATAATAATAGTTGTGTAGCAGAGTTTCCGTTAGCAGGTAATTACCGGACTATGAGCAGATATGCTTCAGTTTAAAACTCAGTTCACGGGCTCATTTTTATATTGCTTCAGTTTATAATCGTAACAGATCGAAAAATTCAGATTCATTTTTCAATAAATTATTCCACAAACAACAAACAACATAATTATTACATTCAAACAAACTACTTGTAGTAGATAACGTACATTATTCAGAAGTTTACATCAACTTTGAATAATAACACGGGTCCTCTCTCTCTCTCTCTCCTCTCTCTCTCTCTCTCTCCTCTCTCTCTCTCCTCTCTCCTCTCTCTCTCTCTCTCTCTCCTCTCTCTCTCTCTCTCTCTCTCTCTCCTCTCTCTCTCTCTCTCTCTCTCCTCTCTCTCTCTCTCCTCTCTCTCTCTCTCTCCTCTCTCTCTCTCTCTCTCTCTCTCTCTCTCTCTCTCTCTCTCTCTCTCTCTCTCTCTCTCTCTCTCTCTCTCTCTCCTCTCTCTCTCTCTCTCTCTCTCTCTCCTCTCTCTCTCTCTCTCTCTCCTCTCTCTCTCTCTCTCTCTCTCTCTCTCTCCTCTCTCTCTCTCTCTCTCCTCTCTCTCTCTCCTCTCTCTCTCTCTCTCTCTCTCTCTCTCTCTCCTGACAGCCGTTTCTCAAGCAGCTCCTGCAGCCCGCTAAACAGAGGGCGGGGCTTCAGGTGATCATGCAGAGCTGCGTGTCTCGGTCTGACTCAGCAGCTGATCTGATCTCTCTCGCGTCCGGTTACACTTCACTCGCGTTGATGTCCATATCGATCAGATCCAGCTCTCCTGATCGGCCTTTATAGAGAGCACCGATCAAACTATTAAGAGTGAATATCGGCCGATAATGACCGGCGGCCGATCGATCGGAGCCTCCCTAATTATTACCAGACATTTTGACCGGCAGGTTTTGAATTTACCGGTTTTTAATAAATGTTACCAGCTAAAAACCGGTAATTACCGGCTAACGGAAACCCTGGTCTAAAACCCATTTTATTTCTTTTAATGTCTGAGGTCAACGTGTGTTGCATTGTGGGAGGAGCCTGGGATTTAAATGTCTCTTTGCCGTTTGACAATAAAGCATTTGAACCTTGATATCAAAGCAAGAGGTTAAAAGTTCAAGGGGCGAGGTTATGTCGTACGACCTTACTGTATGAATACTGCATGCAGCTACTTTGTAGGATCGGCTGCAGCACAAATACAAATAAAATCTCGATGTTTTTCTTACCTGCACGTCCACCACGATCTCGGTGATGCTTCCCAAAACAGTGATGAAGTCAAAGATGTTCCACGTGTCTCGAAAGTAGTTCTGCAGAAACGGTAGAGGTTCTGTGAGAGGGATTTTGAAATGCACATTCCTGCAGGGTGGACATCTTTTTTATTCCTCACCAGAAAACCGAAGGCCACGATCTTGAGGACGCACTCCACGGAGAAGAGGACGGTGAACGCCGTGTTCAGGTGCTTCAGAACGGCCTCGTACGCTGGAGGGGCGGAGTAATACTGAGCGGAGGGGAGAAGCACGTGTTAGGAGAAAGATACATAACGTGGATTACTTAAGGGTCCCCTGTTATCCTGTTTCTCATCAGTGTACCACAGGACTCAGATATATCCAGAGCCTGTCTCTGATTGGCTGGAACACCAAACAGATCATGTCAGCATTACCCATAATCCCCTCTGTTTCAGCCCTGTTTCCAAAGTGCTGATTCTCTGTCTGTTCCTTCAGATGGAAATAAGGAGCCCCTCCCCACGCCCCTCTGAGAGACATCTGGTTACAAAGAACTCAACGGAGCTCTAGAGGAGATTCAGGTGATAAGGTTACCCTGGTTACACAAGACAAAACATCGTTATGACATCATCAAGTGGCCAAAATCTGATCAGCTTTTGACAGGTTTTTATAGAAATTGATCAAAAAGAGAGAGAATCTTTGTTCCTGAAACTTTCAGAGTCTCTTTCAACAGAGAGGACACGTGTTGATGTAGAAGAGACATGAAGAAGAGGGGACACATGTTGATGTAGAAGAGACATGGAGAAGAGGGGACACATGTTGATGTAGAAGAGACATGGAGAAGAGGGGACACATGTTGATGTAGAAGAGACATGAAGAAGAGGGGACACATGTTGATGTAGAAGAGACATGGAGAAGAGGGGACACATGTTGATGTAGAAGAGACATGGAGAAGAGGGGACACATGTTGATGTAGAAGAGACATGAAGAAGAGGGGACACATGTTGATGTAGAAGAGACATGGAGAAGAGGGGACACATGTTGATGTAGAAGAGACATGAAGAAGAGGGGACACATGTTGATGTAGAAGAGACATGAAGAAGAGGGGACACATGTTGATGTAGAAGAGACATGGAGAAGAGGGGACACATGTTGATGTAGAAGAGACATGGAGAAGAGGGGACACATGTTGATGTAGAAGAGACATGGAGAAGAGGGGACACATGTTGATGTAGAAGAGACACGAAGAAGAGGGGACACATGTTGATGTAGAAGAGACATGAAGAAGAGGGGACACATGTTGATGTAGAAGAGACACGAAGAAGAGGGGACACATGTTGATGTAGAAGAGACATGAAGAAGAGGGGACACATGTTGATGTAGAAGAGACATGAGGAAGAGGGGACACATGTTGATGTAGAAGAGACATGAAGGAGAGGGGACACATGTTGATGTAGAAGAGACATGAAGAAGAGGGGACACATGTTGATGTAGAGAGACATGGAGAAGAGGGGACACATGTTGATGTAGAAGAGACATGGAGAAGAGGGGACACATGTTGATGTAGAAGAGACATGAAGAAGAGGGGACACATGTTGATGTAGAAGAGACATGAAGAAGAGGGGACACATGTTGATGTAGAAGAGACGTGAAGAAGAGGGGACACATGTTGATGTAGAAGAGACATGAAGAAGAGGGGACACATGTTGATGTAGAAGAGACATGAAGAAGAGGGGACACATGTTGATGTAGAGAGACATGGAGAAGAGGGGACACATGTTGATGTAGAAGAGACATGGAGAAGAGGGGACACATGTTGATGTAGAAGAGACATGAAGAAGAGGGGACACATGTTGATGTAGAAGAGACATGAAGAAGAGGGGACACATGTTGATGTAGAAGAGACATGAAGAAGAGGGGACACATGTTGATGTAGAAGAGACATGAAGAAGAGGGGACACATGTTGATGTATATCTCCCTCTCTCTCTCTTGTCCCCTCACCAGTCCCCTGAACCTCCTGCAGGTCTACCGGTTGATGGAAGACCCCTGCAGACCCACGCATCGTCTCTCAGTCTGCTCTCCTCTCATCTGTGTCACTATAAAAGGATCCGCTCCTCGAGGGCAGGCAGCCTCAGCTAACGAGGGCACGCTAAGCAGCAGCCTCTGGACATTACGGATACATATTTAATACGGGCTGTCTCACTCCGGCACAGAGCGAAGAAAGAGGCTGCCTGGCCATCGCTCCATCTCAGAACGTAATGAAATAAAGAATATTTTAAAATATGTAAAGGGGAGAATGTAATCAAATATCAAAGAATGCAGCTTGGTCCTGGGTTTAGGTGCCAGTAGATGGCCTGATGTAGCTTGGTCCTGGGTTTAGGTGCCAGTAGATGGCCTGATGTAGCTTGGTCCTGGGTTTAGGTGCCAGTAGATGGCCTGATGTAGCTTGGTCCTGGGTCTAGGTGCCCGTAGATGGCCTGATGCAGCTTGGTCCTGGGTTTAGGTGCCAGTAGATGGCCTGATGCAGCTTGGTCCTGGGTTTAGGTGCCCGTAGATGGCCTGATGTAGCTTGGTCCTGGGTTTAGGTGCCCGTAGATGGCCTGATGTAGCTTGGTCCTGGGTCTAGGTGCCCGTAGATGGCCTGATGTAGCTTGGTCCTGGGTCTAGGTGCCCGTAGATGGCCTGATGTAGCTTGGTCCTGGGTCTAGGTGCCCGTAGATGGCCTGATGCAGCTTGGTCCTGGGTCTAGGTGCCCGTAGATGGCCTGATGCAGCTTGGTCCTGGGTTTAGGTGCCCGTAGATGGCCTGATGTAGCTTGGTCCTGGGTTTAGGTGCCCGTAGATGGCCTGATGCAGCTTGGTCCTGGGTTTAGGTGCCCGTAGATGGCCTGATGTAGCTTGGTCCTGGGTTTAGGTGCCCGTAGATGGCCTGATGCAGCTTGGTCCTGGGTTTAGGTGCCCGTAGATGGCCTGATGTAGCTTGGTCCTGGGTCTAGGTGCCCGTAGATGGCCTGATGCAGCTTGGTCCTGGGTCTAGGTGCCCGTAGATGGCCTGATGTAGCTTGGTCCTGGGTCTAGGTGCCCGTAGATGGCCTGATGCAGCTTGGTCCTGGGTCTAGGTGCCCGTAGATGGCCTGATGTAGCTTGGTCCTGGGTTTAGGTGCCCGTAGATGGCCTGATGTAGCTTGGTCCTGGGTTTAGGTGCCCGTAGATGGCCTGATGCAGCTTGGTCCTGGGTTTAGGTGCCCGTAGATGGCCTGATGTAGCTTGGTCCTGGGTCTAGGTGCCCGTAGATGGCCTGATGCAGCTTGGTCCTGGGTCTAGGTGCCCGTAGATGGCCTGATGTAGCTTGGTCCTGGGTCTAGGTGCCCGTAGATGGCCTGATGTAGCTTGGTCCTGGGTTTAGGTGCCCATAGATGGCCTGATGTAGCTTGGTCTTGGGTTTAGGTGCCCGTAGATGGCCTGATGTAGCTTGGTCCTGGGTCTAGGTGCCCGTAGATGGCCTGATGCAACTTGTCTAGTCTTATGGTCATGCTCGTCTCTTGTGTAAACTATTTGATCATAAAAATACAGTGGTTTTTTGCTAAATTGGACATTTTTTAAGTTAAGTTTAGGCCTAAGATATCCAGTGGGGTTAAGACCATTTTAGATCATGTGATAGCCCAGTTCTCTCACACCCAAATACAGTTTTGAGTTATCGACTACTCATCAAACTAACCAGATTGTATTGCTGTTTTAATGAATTTCTGAAAAGATGTACACAGTCCGTTATGAACGCTAATTTGTCCTTCTGCGTGTTAAACTTCGGGCAACTTACGAAGGCTTGTAAACTTATGAAATGAGACGTGTTCTTGAAATGTATAGCTTGAATGTCGGTAGCTCTTAACATGGTGAAGGGCAAGTCAATAGATGTTAGATCATAGCTGACATTTGATTCCAACGTGACGTACAATTCAATCTGAGAACACAAACAATAAGAATCGTGCAAGAACATGAGAATCAAATAAGTTAAATTGTTTCTTTTTTTACACGTTTTGGGGGAAATATCTTTGGCCTATGTGCAGTCAAAACAGTTTACAATCAGAAGATGTGTAGACTTTCCTCAGGGACAGTTAGTAGAAACAAGTCCCCGGAGCGAAGCCGATCTTTGGTCGTAAAAGAAAATCTAAATCTTGCAAAAAAGTCAGAATTTTATAAATAAGCGATATTTTGAAACTCGCAGGGACCTGATAAAGCGCTATATAAGCACAGGACTCAAACCAGTGTCCATTTGATGTTCATCCAACCAAGACCCTAAAGATTCAGATAGTGACTCCTCTCCGTCCATTTCCTGATAGAAGACAGTCAAAGTAACGTGTACTTTACTGGGTGGGGGGTGGGGGGTATATTTGATCTGCTTTTTGGCGGTCTGGTTTGAATGTGCACGTTGAATCTACGGTATGTATTTGACTGCTCAATTACATTATGATATTCCTTATAATGAAACATTTCAAAAACAAAGTGTTAAAGAAGACAGTACAAGTGACTTTAACTTTAGATATTGGTGGAACCTGCGACAACAAAACGTATTCGAGTTTTCTATCAAATGTACTACCATAGGCGGAGTTTGACATTTGCGCTGGGGGGGGTAAACCTTTTTTACTGACGTCAGTACACAGTCATTGCGTGGGGTCACGGATACAGTAGCACTAAAGCCAGCGCTCACCGCACTGAGTACGGCTTTTCCACATACGAACACAACTCGTCCCGTCATGCCCGCCGTACACACACACTCATATGGAAGGGGCGGTCTCTCCCCCCAACAACAGTGCATTACGTAACTGTAAAACGTATCGTAACTGTGCACATCTTATACTTATTTGATAACTACTGTATCCCTTGGTTACTTGAACACAATATTATGAACCAGTGTCCTACCTAGTGCAGAAGGAGACGCCTTAAACGTCCCAGAAATTGGACGTTTTAAAAAATCGCCGCATATCTTATTGTAATGCAATAGCTGAATTACTTGTATGTAAAAAAAAGCGAGGGAACTTGTGTCCTTAACCTCATACGTCACACACACACACACACACACACACACACACACACACACACACACACACACACACACACACACACACACACACACACACACACACACACACACACACACACACACACACACACACACACACACACACACACACACACACACACACACACACACACACACACACACACACACACACACACACACACCACACACACACACACACACACACACACACACACACACACACACACACACACACACACACACACACACACACACACACACACACACACACACACACACACACACACACACACACACACACACACACACACACACACACACACACACACACACACACACACACACACACACACACACACACACACACACACGTCGTATTGTAACAATCACTATATTACATCTATTAAAATATTGATATACGAAATATTTGTATTGGAACAGTTTTAGAAGTAGTAATGCTGTAACATATTTCAGCCACTAGGGGGGGCAATGCCTATGTGTACTACTGCAGAATGTTCCCTCTCTTCATCCCCCTCACCTTCATCATCAGCACGATGGTGTTCAGAGCGATCATGGCCAGCACGGTGTACTCGAAGGAGGGCGACACCACGAAGTGCCAGAGGCGGTACTGGAAGGTGTGGCGGTTCTGAGGCATGTAGCGGGTCAGAGGCTTCGCACCGAGGGCAAAGTCTATACACGCCCTCTGAAACACAGGAAGAAGGGGTTAAAGCCGGGGGGCCGCATGCAGAACATATACGTATACCGCCTCAGCAGTTCAGTTAGGAGTTAGCTAAATCACTCAAATGTAGGTACATGGTGCTCGTGAGTGTTGGCAGCTCATCCCTGAAAACACACACACACACACACACACACACACACACACACACACACACACACACACACACACACACACACACACACACACACACACACACACACACACACACACACACACACACACACACACACACACACACACACACACACACACACACACACACACACACACACCACACACACACACACACACACACACACACACACACACACACACACACACACACACACACACACACACACACACACACACACACACACACACACACACACACACACACACACCACACACACACACACACACACACACACACACACACACACACCACACACACACACACACACACACACACACACACACACACACACACACACACACACACACACACACACACACACACACACACACGACACAATCTCATTTCCTGTCATATCATTTGTGTTTATCCTATCCTCTGTTGTTGTTTTGATAGAAGCGTTCGCATCACTTATTATGAAGTCATTATTATTATTATTATTATTATTATTATAGTCTTCTCTGTGTCACTGTGTAATGTAAACAATATTTCAATTGAGCGTGCACTGTTTATGATTTGTTATCTTGGTCATGATTTTATAATTTGTATTGTGCAAAAGTTTATTTTAGGCTTTACAGAAAAGACTAGTCATGTGTACTTTGCATACAGTATAAGCATCACTGTGTTCCTGTCACCTCCAAATGCACTTTGGCCCAATTCCAAACCGCCCCCTACACCCTAACCCTACACCCTATACCCTACACACTACACCCTAACCCTACACACTAACCCTACACACTACACCCCACACCCTACACCCCACACCCTACACCCTACACCCTAACCCTACACACTACACCCTAAACCCTACACCCAACACCCTAAACCCTACACCCAACACCCAACACCCTACACCCCACACCCCACACCCCACACCCTACACCCTACACCCTACACCCTAACCCTACACACTACACCCTAAACCCAACACCCTACACCCTACACCCTACACCCCTCCACCCTACACCCAACACCCTAAACCCTACACCCTACACCCTACACCCTACACCCCACACCCCTACACCCTACACCCTACACCCAACACCCTACACCCAACACCCCTACACCCAACACCCCTACACCCTACACACTAACCCTACACCCAACACCCTAAACCCTACACCCAACACCCTACACCCAACACCCTACACCCTACACCCTACACCCTACACCCTACACCCTACGCCCCTACACCCCTACACCCTACGCCCCTACACCCCTACACCCCTACGACTTGAGACCGGTCTCTCCCTGACCGGAGTCACGCTGTGTGTGTCCGTCAGGAAACACGCTGTGTACAAGTAGTTCCAGCAAACATCCACTGATGGAACTGGGATGTTAACAGCCTCATGATAACAGCCTTTTGTCTTACTGAGGACAGGGTTTCCCACACATCGACTTTACTCGGGCCGCCCAGGTATATTAACGGCCGCCAAAGTATATTTCACGACCCATTTAGTTTTTTTTTATTTAGTTTTTTTATTTTATCCGTCCGCGACCACGACGCCATCTGCGATCGATTAGCGAGTGGACAATGATCCCTCGCTCCACCCCTGTACCTGTTCGCTCTGCCATCGCGTGAAGGGTCTGCTAACAAGCGACCGACAGCAAGGTTCATGTTGTTGCACGTCCCCCCCGTCGTGTATATGTACAGACTGTTGCAAGAAGCTTATAAACATCAGGTTTAAAACACAATTAAAGATGTTTGGAGTTTTATTTGAGTTATGATCTGAGCAGCACTTCCTGTTTTGCCGCAGAGAGGGGAGGCCGTCCCAAAGCTTGCCGCTGTATTTACTCCCTCCATCTGACAGGAGGGAGCCTCGTTGAGCTTCACGGAGTGGGTAGGGTGTGGTTTGGAATTGGACCAAAGTCATTACAGAGCTTAAGTTGTCCGAGCTTTTAAGTAAAGGAAGTACGTCTTGTTTAAACGTTTACACATTTGTAACGAGAGTAAATTAAAGTAGATAATTCTTCCTTGGAGGTTTCAAAAAGTGTGAAATATAATAGAACACAGAAGAGGAAACAAAAGAGAGACAGAAAAGTGTGAAAAATGAAATAAAAAAAGCTTAAAAAAGAGGCTTACGGGTCATTAAAAACAGAGAGGGTTTTGTGTATCGTCCCTCACCTCGTTCTTCTCCAGGCTGCACTCCTCCATCATCTTATCCCCCTGCTCCTGGAAAGTGATGATGATGAGCGCCACGAAGATGTTGACGAAGAAGAAAGGGAAGACGACGAAGTAGATGACGTAGAAAATGGACATCTCCATCCTGTTGCCGTGGCTCGGACCTCTGTCCTCCTCCGTCACGTCCACTGAGTGCTGGAGGACCCTGGAGAGAGAGGAGACGCCATGCTAACTGATGCTAACTGATGCTAACTGATGCTAACTGATGCTAACGGATGCTAACTGATGCTAACGGATGCTAACGGATGCTAACTGATGCTAACGGATGCTAACTGATGCTAACGGATGCTAACCAGAGATGGCAAAAGAACTCACATCCTGTACTCAAGTAGAAGTACACACATCCTTTACTCAAGTAGAAGTACACACATCCTTTACTCAAGTAGAAGTACAGATACTCGTGTTTAAAAATACTCTGGTGAAAGTAGAAGTAGGCCTACTGACTAAACTTCTTTACTCAAGTCAAAGTAAAGAGGCTTTGATTTGTGTTCAACATGTAAGAAGTAGAAAGTACAGGTATTTGGGTTCAACATGAGAGAAGTAGAAAGTACAGGTATTTGGGTTCAACATGTGAGAAGTAGAAAGTACAGGTAGGCTATTTGTGTTCAACATGTAAGAAGTAGAAAGTACAGGTATTTGTGTTCAACATGTAAGAAGTAGAAAGTACAGGTATTTGTGTTCAACATGTAAGAAGTAGAAAGTACAGGTATTTGTGTTCAACATGTAAGAAGTCAAAGTAAAACGTTGTAGTGGAGTAAAGTAGGCCTACTGATACCAGAACAATGTACTTAAGTAGTACAGTAAGGAAGTACTTGTACTCTACTTCCCACCTACTGATGCTAACGGATGCTAATGCTGATAAGAGCTCTAGAGAAAAGCTTTAACAGCTCGAGAAGAGGACTCATTTGACTGTAACACACACACAAAGTAATGCCGATTCAGTGTAGACTTTCACGCACTGAACCGTTGACGTTAATTAAATGTATTATGTCAACAAATTGTTGTTATTTTTCTTCTTTACTTGCTTCTTGAGCACCAGGAGAAGCGCTTTATCTATGACATGTATTATTATTATTATTATTATTATTATTATTATTATTATTATTATCAGTAGTAAATTAAATGTAACTTAAAGTCAACTTTTCAGTTCTTCAGTGTGTACTTTTGCAGCGATAAATAGTTTGTTTACTGGGGTGGAGATCAGAAGTCAATTAGCTATTTAATTCCCACAGAAGCTGTCAATTGACGAGGGATGGGACGACAGAAACCCAGAAGCACTGGATTAATCCTATTTTGGAATAACGACGGGGCAAAACCTTGAGTTAAGTTGATCATATCCGTAATATTTCCTTCATCGAAGAAGGATTTGAGCATTACGTAAGATCACGCCCAAAGTTAATAATGTTATAATGCACATTAAAGCTAATGAGAGCTGTGAGAATGGGAAATGATGTTCTGTTGAAGGGTCCGGATGAGGATTATATGTCAGGATTATTTGGAGGTCATAATCGTCAAAACACAACAACACTTTGCAAAACATACCCAAAGTTAAAAACGTTTTTTTTATATATATATAAAATGAGAATTTAGAAAATAATCTGAAATGTGAAAACAAGTAAGAATACATATATATATATATATCTTTTGAAAATAGTCAGAATTTTGAAAAGCAAATCAACTTTTTGAAAAAAATCTTTCTTTGAAAATTAGTCAATCTTGTTGTGTTTTGTTAACTAGTCGTTGTGTTTTGACCTTCAGGGCCACCGTACACTAATGGCACATTTCCACTGCAGCGGGGTAGCCCTGTTTAAGCGTCCCTAAGCGTCCTCGCTCAGCCTCGGGCTGCCTCGCTGGCCGTCCGAGGCCGTGGCGCATTCCCATTACAGTTCAGGACCTGGGGTAGTTACTATAGCAACGCAGTGTATGCGGGGCATCTGTGCAGAGACATCCTGGAACACTTTCACATTTCGAGTTGTTCCGTCGAGCTCCCGCTGGATTTTCTCATCCCCAATGAGATGTGGGAACGTCAAAAAATGCTGCAAGCTTGCTTCTAGATATATATGTGCTATGCTATATGGAAAGGCCACCAAAAACTGGCCTGGCCGCTTGAGGACGATTAGGACGCTTAAACGGGGCGACCCGCTGCAGTGGAAATGCGCCATAACGCGCAGTCTGCTGTCAGGCACTCACTGCGGCCAGCCTTCCCCCGTGGACACCGTGAAGAGAGTCAGGAGAGCCCAGACCACATTATCATAATGGAACTCATGACGTCTCCACTCCCGCCTCTTCACCTCCTTCTTGTCCTTCGCATAGTCTATGTAGTAACCCCTAGAGGAGGAGGAGGAGGAGGAGGAGGAGGAGGAGGAGGAGGAGGAGGAGGAGGAGGAGGAGGAGGAGGAGGAGGAGGAGGAGGAGGAGGAGGAGGAGGAGGAGGAGGAGGGTGAGGAAGAGGAGGAGGAGGAGGGTGAGGAAGAGGAGGAGGAGGAGGAGGAGGAGGAGGAGGAGGAGGAGGAGGAGGAGGAGGAGGAGGAGGAGGAGGAGGAGGAGGGAGAAGAGAAAAAAGTGTCAAAAGATTAGAAAATTCTGAATTGTAAGGAGTCATAAAATAATAGAAACAAATAAAAAAGGGAAATGAAGTAAATAATAAAATAATTAATAAAATAAATAAATAAATGACAAAATAAATAAATCGCTGAATACAATGATAATAAATGAATGAATAAGATAAATAAACATCTGAGTGCAGGGTGGAGTGAGGAAGAGGAGGTGATGTAAGTGAGGAAGAGGAGGTGATGTAAGTGAGGAAGAGGAGGTGATAGTAAGTGAGGAAGAGGAGGTGATGGAAGTGAGGAAGAGGAGGTGATGTAAGTGAGGAAGAGGAGGTGATGTAAGTGAGGAAGAGGAGGTGATGGAAGTGAGGAAGAGGAGGTGATAGTAAGTGAGGAAGAGGAGGTGATGTAAGTGAGGAAGAGGAGGTGATAGTAAGTGAGGAAGAGGAGGTGATGGAAGTGAGGAAGAGGAGGTGATGTAAGTGAGGAAGAGGAGGTGATGTAAGTGAGGAAGAGGAGGTGATGGAAGTGAGGAAGAGGAGGTGATAGTAAGTGAGGAAGAGGAGGTGATGTAAGTGAGGAAGAGGAGGTGATAGTAAGTGAGGAAGAGGAGGTGATGGAAGTGAGGAAGAGGAGGTGATGTAAGTGAGGAAGAGGAGGTGATAGTAAGTGAGGAAGAGGAGGTGATGGAAGTGAGGAAGAGGAGGTGATGTAAGTGAGGAAGAGGAGGTGATAGTAAGTGAGGAAGAGGAGGTGATGGAAGTGAGGAAGAGGAGGTGATGTAAGTGAGGAAGAGGAGGTGATGTAAGTGAGGAAGAGGAGGTGATGGAAGTGAGGAAGAGGAGGTGATAGTAAGTGAGGAAGAGGAGGTGATGTAAGTGAGGAAGAGGAGGTGATAGTAAGTGAGGAAGAGGAGGTGATGGAAGTGAGGAAGAGGAGGTGATAGTAAGTGAGGAAGAGGAGGTGATAGTAAGTGAGGAAGAGGAGGTGATGGAAGTGAGGAAGAGGAGGTGATAGTAAGTGAGGAAGAGGAGGTGATGTAAGTGAGGAAGAGGAGGTGATAGTAAGTGAGGAAGAGGAGGTGATGTAAGTGAGGAAGAGGAGGTGATGTAAGTGAGGAAGAGGAGGTGATGTCAGTGAGGAAGAGGAGAGGAGTTACTGGCAGTCCTTCTCCGTGTCCTTGGAGCTGTCGCTGCAGAAGAAGAACTTCCCCTTGAAAAGCTGCACGGCGATGACAGCGAAGATAAACATGAACAGTTTGTAGACGATGAGGATGTTGAAGACGTTCTTCAGAGACGTCACGACGCAGTCGAACACCGCCTGCAGGAGGAGATCAAACACGTGGTGAGGGAGAGAGACCCATGAAGCATGCTCAGTCTGTGCACTAGAACCCACGAGCACAGACACCCTGACACCCTGACTGACACCCTGATACCCTGACTGACACCCAGACACCCTGACTGACACCCAGACACCCTGACACCCAGACACCCTGACTGACACCCAGACACCCAGACACCCTGACTGACACCCTGACACCCAGACACCCTGACACCCTGACTGACACCCAGACACCCTGACACCCAGACACCCTGACACCCTGACTGACACCCAGACACCCTGACTGACACCCTGACACCCTGACACCCTGCCACCCTGACACCCAGACACCCTGACACCCTGACACCCTGACACCCTGACACCCTGACACCCTGACACCCTGACTGACACCCTGACACCCTGACACCCTGACACCCTGACACCCTGACACCCTGACACCCTGACACCCTGACACCCTGACACCCAGACACCCTGACTGACACCCAGACACCCTGACACCCTGACACCCAGACACCCTGACTGACACCCAGACACCCTGACAACCAGACACCCTGACTGACACCCAGACACCCTGACACCCAGACACCCAGACACCCTGACACCCAGACACCCTGACACCCAGACACCCTGATACCCTGACACCCTGACTGACACCCAGACACCCTGACACCCTGAGACCCTGACACCCTGACTGACACCCAGACACCCTGACTGACACCCTGACTGACACCCAGACACCCTGACTGACACCCTGACTGACACCAAGACACCCTGACACCCAGACACCCTGACACCCTGACACCCAGACACCCAGACACCCTGACACCCAGACACCCTGACACCCAGACACCAAGACACCCAGACACCCTGACACCCTGACACCCAGACACCCTGACACCCTGACACCCAGACACCCTGACACCCAGACACCCTGACACCCAGACACCCTGACACCCTGACACCCAGATACCCAGATACCCAGATACCCAGACACCCTGACACCCAGACACCCTGACACCCTGACACCCAGACACCCAGACACCCTGACACCCAGACACCCTGAGACCCTGACACCCTGACACCCTGACACCCTGACACCCTGACACCCAGACACCCAGACACCCTGACACCCTGACACCCTGACACCCTGACTGACACCCTGCCACTCAGACACCCTGACACCCTGACACCCAGACACCCTGACACCCTGACACCCTGACACCCTGACACCCAGACACCCTGACACCCTGACACCCTGACACCCTGACACCCTGACACCCAGACACCCTGATACCCTGACACCCTGACTGACACCCAGACACCCTGACACCCTGAGACCCTGACACCCTGACTGACACCCAGACACCCTGACTGACACCCAGACACCCTGACTGACACCCTGACACCCAGACACCCTGACACCCAGACACCCAGACACCCTGACACCCAGACACCCTGACTGACACCCTGACACCCTGACTGACACCCTGACTGACACCAAGACACCCAGACACCCTGACACCCAGACACCCTGACACCCAGACACCAAGACACCCAGACACCCTGACACCCTGACACCCTGACACCCAGACACCCAGACACCCTGAGACCCTGACACCCTGACACCCTGACACCCAGACACCCTGACACCCTGACACCCAGACACCCTGACACCCAGATACCCAGACACCCAGACACCCTGACACCCTGACACCCAGACACCCAGACACCCTGACACCCAGACACCCTGACACCCAGATACCCAGACACCCTGACACCCTGACACCCAGACACCCTGACACCCAGACACCCTGAGACCCTGACACCCTGACACCCAGACACCCAGACACCCTGACTGACACCCTGACACCCAGACACCCTGACACCCTGACACCCTGCCTCACGTGTCAAACTCGAGGCCCGGGGGCCAAATCCGGCCCGTGGTGGATTTAATTTCGGCCCACAGGATAATTTCTAATTCCTATTAGATCTGGCCCTCCGGTATATTGCACGCACGCCTTCACTCCATCCTGAGGGTCTCCTCCGCTCAGAGCCTGAGCCCAAACATTGATGACCTTGAGCCCAAGATGATACGCCAAGTATCTGAACTAGCATCACAGAGCAGCAACCTGAGTTCAATGGATGTTTCCTTCTGCACTTTCTCTCTCACGACAACAGGGCATGTTTGGCACATAGGCAATAATTTAAGCTTTGTTAGTTCCAGGTTTAATATGTGCAATAACTTCATTTGAATAAGTTTTGCAATAAACATTGAACCAGTCCGGCCCTCGACTGGAATGAAATCTGAACTGACAGAAAAAACTCAGAATTTAGAAAATAAATAAAAAATAAATGAAATATCAGATTTAAAAAATTTGAAAAAAATAAGAATTTTTAATAAAAGTTAAAATTACAGAATTTTGAGATAAAAGTCAGATTAATTTTTTTTAAATGAGAATGTTTTTAGAAAAAAGTAAATCCCCAATATTTAGAAACATTTGACAGAAATCAGATTGTTTTATGAAACTGTCAGGGAACACAGTTACTGTTGTTTCATATCCTCATTATGTAATCCATTGCTTTCCAACCGGCACGTACATCAACAACACTGCGCTTTCTTGGCAGCACGAGCTTCTGACTATTAGACTTCCGTTGCTAACACGTAGCTTCTGACTATAGACTTCCGTTGCTAACACGTAGCTTCTGACTATAGACTTCCGTTGCTAACACGTAGCTTCTGACTATAGACTTCCGTTGCTAACACGTAGCTTCTGACTATTAGACTTCTGTTGCTAACACGTAGCTTCTGACTATAGACTTCCGTTGCTAACACGTAGCTTCTGACTATAGACTTCCGTTGCTAACACGTAGCTTCTGACTATTAGACTTCTGTTGCTAACACGTAGCTTCTGACTATAGACTTCCGTTGCTAACACGTAGCTTCTGACTATAGACTTCCGTTGCTAACACGTAGCTTCTGACTATAGACTTCCGTTGCTAACACGTAGCTTCTGACTATAGACTTCCGCTGCTTACACGTAGCTTCTGACTATAGACTTCCGTTGCTAACACGTAGCTTCTGACTATAGACTTCCGTTGCTAACACGTAGCTTCTGACTATTAGACTTCCGTTGCTAACACGTAGCTTCTGACTATAGACTTCCGTTGCTAACACGTAGCTTCTGACTATAGACTTCCGCTGCTAACACGTAGCTTCTGACTATAGACTTCCGTTGCTAACGCGTAGCTTCTGACTATCGACTTCCGTTGCTAACACGTAGCTTCTGACTATAGACTTCCGTTGCTAACGCGTAGCTTCTGACTATAGACTTCCGTTGCTAACACGTAGCTTCTGACTATAGACTTCCGTTGCTAACACGTAGCTTCTGACTATAGACTTCCGTTGCTAACACGTAGCTTCTGACTCTTCGACTTCCGTTGCTAACACGTAGCTTCTGACTATAGACTTCCGTTGCTAACACGTAGCTTCTGACTATAGACTTCCGTTGCTAACACGTAGCTTCTGACTATAGACTTCCGCTGCTAACACGTAGCTTCTGACTATAGACTTCCGTTGCTAACACGTAGCTTCTGTGCGAATGACATAAAGACGGACTCTGACCTTGAGTTTGGGAAGTCTCTTGATTGTCTTCAGCGGTCGGAGGACTCGCAGAACTCTCAGCGATTTGATGGTCTTTATGTCCCGTCCTTTGTTATTTCTGCGCAGAAAGACCACAATATCATAATGTTAGACACTCGTAACGTGTTTTTCTATCCTATTCATCGCAGCATGTTCTACTTATGTTACACACGTTTAAAGTATTTGTTCAAAGAGAGGACGAGTTTTTTTTTGTTTTACCCCATCACATTGCTGGTGGTCAATCCCACAGAGGCATCACGACAACATGTAGAAAAACAAGAGAATGTTTTTAGAAGAAAGTCGACATTTTGAAAAAGAAAATCATTATATTGAGGTCAAAGACGTCAAATCACACCAACAGTTGAAAGACACACAAAAACCTTTTGAAAAACCAAACATTGCAAAAAACAAAAAAATATATTTAACCAAAAAAACGAAAAATGTGTGTGTATTTAAATGTATTTTGAGTAAACATGATTACTGTTTCAGGATTTATTTGTTGTGCCTGGCAAAATATCACGTGTTTTAAAGTATTTTAGTCAACTTTCTTGTGTTTTTTAATGAAATTGTCGATGTGTTTTGACCTTCAGGGCCACCGTAGAATTAACACACATATAGGGTGTTTCTCAATGTCGAGGAAGGCTGCTCCGGAGCCACTATTTCAAGGATGCTACGTCATCGAGTGCCGCCGAATGACTGTTTCAATGTCCAGGATGCTTGGAATTCTACCGAGGCCGGCGTACTTCGTTGCGGGAAATCCCCACAATGCTTTGCGCACGGACCAAATTCCCCAAATCTTAGGAGGAAATCGCGCTCCATTTAAGGCGGTGCCTCTCATATGACGCACACCTGTTCGCCTGTTCCACCATTCTTCATTTTCCGAGGCTAGGAAGGATTCTTGCCTCGCTTCTGAAGCAAGTGACTCGGAGGTACATGTCCTACCAAGGAAGCGTCCTCGACATTGAGAAACACCCATAGAGTAAGAAGCAAGATGGACGAGACGTCTGCATGAAGTCAAACAACATTTCCAGTGGATTTAAGCATGCAGGGAAACAACAGAATGATTTACACCCTGATGTTCAGACTTATGGTCAATGCATTATGGATTAGTATTCATATTAAAAGCTGTGACTGACGAGAGGGCGAAGGCCACCAGCGCTCCCACCACCACGATGAAGTCCAGAACGTTCCACAGGTCTCTGAAGTACGAGCCGTCGTGGAGGAGAAGACCCTGGTCGATCATCTGAGGAAAACACAGGATTAGGAATTAAGAAAAGTCTTCCTGCAGCGTGCAAGGGAATAACGCATCTAACCGCTAACCTTCTTATCGGCGCATAGGTCCCACAGGCGTACGTTGGGCCATGGACGACAGTGTAAGTTACACGTAGTGCCCTGTCTGTTTAATCTTGTTAATGAAGAAGGTTGATCGTACTCTCTGAACTAGTTCAAACCTCCGCAGAGGCGCGGGAAGGTATTTTGAGTGGGGGTGCTGAGGTGCTGGACTCCAGTGAACACTATTACGGGCACTATAGAGCATAATAATTCAGGCAGGGGAGCTCCGCACCCCCTGCCTGCCACTAGGGGGTGCTGCAGCGCCCTCAGCACCCCCCTTCCCGCGCCCATGAACCTCCGACTACGGAAGAGATCTTCAGAATTAGTCGAGCAGCCGCTGTGTCACCTCATGTCTGCGGCTCGTGTCTTGTCAATTCTCCGGCTGATATATAAACCAGAATTAACTTCATAAAAAACCGTCGGTGTTTGACATCAAGCTCCAGCTGAGTTTCCGTCACACGCGCTTGGAGGTCTTTGTTCTTCTTCGTCGATGAATCAGAATGTTCTGCAATAAATAAACTGTCGTATTGTTTACCTTTGATTGAAACAGGAGGAGGCTTCTTGATTTGAATGTTACTTTATGGTGTGTTATACATTATATTCATGTAAAAGTCTGTATATAAGGATGTTAAAAATGTAAATAAACATATTGTGGAACACATTTTTAAAACTGTCAGGGAATAATTCTGTATACATGTTTACCGTTCGCCCTCTGACTCAGATGCTCCGCCTCGAGCAGCCGCTGTCTCCCTAAGGAGGGGCTGCCCTAGCAGTGTGTGAGCGGGCAGCTCTCGGTCAGAGATAGTCGTTGCTGTGGGACCCTGGAACACTTCCTCGGAGTCCTGACTCCATCAGAGCTCCAGCTCTCCTCGTGTCTCTGAGTCCTGACTCCATCAGAGCTCCAGCTCTCCTCGTGTCTCTTTGAGTCCTGACTCCATCAGAGCTCCAGCTCTCCTCGTGTCTCTCTGAGTCCTGACTCCATCAGAGCTCCAGCTCTCCTCGTGTCTCTGAGTCCTGACTCCATCAGAGCTCCAGCTCTCCTCGTGTCTCTGAGTCCTGACTCCATCAGAGCTCCAGCTCTCCTCGTGTCTCTGAGTCCTGACTCCATCAGAGCTCCAGCTCTCCTCGTGTCTCTGAGTCCTGACTCCATCAGAGCTCCAGCTCTCCTCGTGTCTCTCTGAGTCCTGACTCCATCAGAGCTCCAGCTCTCCTCGTGTCTCTGAGTCCTGACTCCATCAGAGCTCCAGCTCTCCTCGAGTCTCTGAGTCCTGACTCCATCAGAGCTCCAGCTCTCCTCGTGTCTCTGAGTCCTGACTCCATCAGAGCTCCAGCTCTCCTCGTGTGTCTCTGAGTCCTGACTCCATCAGAGCTCCAGCTCTCCTCGAGTCTCTCTGAGTCCTGTCTCCATCAGAGCTCCAGCTCTCCTCGTCTCTTTGAGTCCTGACTCCATCAGAGCTCCAGCTCTCCTCGTGTCTCTGAGTCCTGACTCCATCAGAGCTCCAGCTCTCCTCGTGTCTCTGAGTCCTGACTCCATCAGAGCTCCAGCTCTCCTCGTCTCTCTGAGTCCTGACTCCATCAGAGCTCCAGCTCTCCTCGTGTCTCTGAGTCCTGACTCCATCAGAGCTCCAGCTCTCCTCGTGTCTCTGAGTCCTGACTCCATCAGAGCTCCAGCTCTCCTCGTGTCTCTCTGAGTCCTGACTCCATCAGAGCTCCAGCTCTCCTCGTGTCTCTGAGTCCTGACTCCATCAGAGCTCCAGCTCTCCTCGTGTCTCTCTGAGTCCTGACTCCATCAGAGCTCCAGCTCTCCTCGAGTCTCTGAGTCCTGACTCCATCAGAGCTCCAGCTCTCCTCGAGTCTCTCTGAGTCCTGACTCCATGGCTTCAGAAGTTTCTCCCACATAAACCTCTACAGTATTTCAACAGAACAGAATTATAAACCTGGCTTTGACAGCTGGGGAAGTTTGTCGGAAAGTTAGAAAGAAGTAAACTGTTCTTAATACGACCTCTTTGGGACTTGTTTAAATAAAAAAGGGCGACTTTTTGTTATCTGAACCCAACGTACAGATACATACAACTGGATTTGAGGGCGTGGAAAGTCACAATGCTTCTTTCTTTGCGTGAACACAGTCGTGACCGATGTGCCAAACATCACCGTTTCTTATTCATTTGTAATCAGACTTAGTCTAATCTTCAAACTGCTCTCGATGTTGAGTAAGGCAAACAGGAATGCCCCAACGCGACTTTTTGTTCCTCGTTTTGTTGCAACGTTTACGTCCCCACCCTGGAAACGGTTGCTCAATAAAGACACATCTACCGTATATTTGTCACCATCAAATCCCCTTCTTCTTCTTCACCGAGTCGCTCACCTTTATAATCATCTCAAACGTGAAGACTCCCGTGAACACGTAATCAAAATACCGCAGAACCTAAAGAGAAAAAAGACAGTAAAAAGAAATATATAAGAAAAGCAGATTCCTGTCGCACGAAACAGATAATATCAACGTTTATTCCACAAGTTGATGCTTCGATATCAAGACATGTGGAACTTTCAATATATTCTTTAATATAAAAGATTCTCCTCGATATGGAAACACCAGATGATTGCTCCAGGGTCAGTGCGTCTAGTACGGAAATGTCTTCATGCATTAGTGATTTGTACTGCCCCCCCCATCAAGTCACATGAGAGTCCTTTCGCAAAACAATTTAAGGAAATGTTTGAAGCTACTTCGTGATGCAGCTATGAGACCCAAGGCACAGATAAACAAATCGTATCGCACAGTGGTCCCCAATGAAATGACCGAATATATCCGTCTGTGCGTCTGCTCGGGGTTTCACCAACTAATCGACTACCTTTACCACTAGTCGGCGCTGTAGGCCCTACTCAACTAGTCGTGAAAAAAATGGCGGTAAACGAGGTGCTGCAAAATGCTCCAAAACTTGTCCGACATTCTTATGTCTGGCAGTACTTCAACAAAGATGTAACCAACTCCACAGTGAAGTGTCAGTCGTGTACAGCTGTACTGAAGTACAACACAAATACATCTGCTATGCGCAACCATCTGAAGATGAGACACCTGCTGCCGACAGCTAGCACTAGCAGTAATGCTAGTGCTAGCAGTGATGCTAGTGCTGCAGTAATGCTAGTGCTAGCTGTAATGCTAGCACCAGTGAGCAACGGAGCGGCGTCAGCACAGGACAGAGGCAGACGAGCAGCAAAATAAAACGGTCTACAGTGATGCGGATGATGAGCTACGGGATTACTGCCAGCGGACACGGCATATCCCCACAGTGAATACCCCACTGGAGGGGTGGGCAGACAACGCGCACCGCGTCCCCCGTTTAGCCAAGCTTTCGAGGAGCTACCTGGCTATTCCAGCCACCGGCACCCCGAGTGAGGAGCTACCTGGCTATTCCAGCCACCGGCACCCCGAGTGAGGAGCTACCTGGCTATTCCAGCCACAGGCACCCCGAGTGAGGAGCTACCTGGCTATTCCAGCCACCGGCACCCCGAGTGAGGAGCTACCTGGCTATTCCAGCCACAGGCACCCCGAGTGAGGAGCTACCTGGCTATTCCAGCCACCGGCACCCCGAGTGAGGAGCTACCTGGCTATTCCAGCCACCGGCACCCCAAGTGAGGAGCTACCTGGCTATTCCAGCCACCGGCACCCCGAGTGAGAGGGTTTTTCCCCTGGCAGGCAACACTGTCACCCGAAAGCGGCCACGCCTCCTTCCCTCACATGTCGATGCGTTGGTGTTCCTCAACGCAAACCAAACATCTGGAAAGGTGGACGTTATCGTGAAGGACAGCGAGTAAAGTGTTGCGCACTGGATTTACGTGGTATTTCAGTAAACAGAGTTTTTTGCTGTCGATTTTGGTGAGTCCAGTTACTGTTTGTTATTTACTAAGTCCAGTTACTGTTTGTTATTTACTCAGCCATGTAACACAAATTAAAATGCAGTGTTTAATGTAACTGTATGAGTTCCAATATCAAATACAGTTGTACACCTCTCTTTGTGTGTCTTCATTATGACGTAACGACTAGTCGACTGCTATTTTGAAAAACATGTCGACTAGTAAATATTGGTAGTTGTGAAACCCGTAGCGTCTGCGTCTCTGGACACATGTCAACACCCTCGATCAGGGGGGGTCCAAAGCTTTTTCACAGAGGGCCACATCCAGGAACATATACGAAGGGCTGGGCCGCTCACGAGAGGTATATCGCCTCGTAAGTTCAGTTATAAGTTGATGCTTGTGAGTGTTGGCAGCTCACCCCTCAGAGTGATTATAATAAGGACAATTATGAAGCGTGTATTTCAAGCTTGTTATGGAAATAAGTCAATGGGCTTTTTTCTCATCAACTATATGTTAGAAAATGTTTCCAACTTTAATTGGCTGAATTTATTTGAAAAGTGGGATGAATACTACTGTGTGATATATTTCTACCTTTAAGAAGTACAATATAAGACAGAAGTTTCATTTATATTCCATTATACATTTTGAATTGCTGAGGGCCGATTCAAAATGGTCCGCGGGCCGCATTTGGCCCCCGGGCCGTAGTTTGGACACCCCGGCCATGGATCAAGATGCTCGTCTCAGTCACGTGACACTTCTCTCTGCTGAGCTCCGTGTTTTTTAGGCCTTTTATTTGTCTCTCGTACAACAGTACTCGTTTCAAGAAGATAGGACAGGACAGATATATTCCGCCTTGCTACCTTGACATTAAACTACTTTCAACTGAGGACACAGCTGTGAGTGGCGTCTTCGTCTACAACAGTTTGATTTGAGCACACAAACACGGCGCAGGTGAAAGGCGATGTGTTTGCAAATTATGGTTTGCCTCAGAAGAAAAGTGCCAGAGCGTCGTCACGGCAACCCTGTATCCCCACACTGTGAAGGCCAGTCCTTGAGAATATTGTGTTACATGAAACCGGTTCACACACACACACACACACACACACACACACACACACACACACACACACACACACACACACACACACACCACACACACACACACACACACACACACACACACACACACACACACACACACACACACACACACACACACACACACACCACACACACACACACACACACACACACACACACACACACACACACACACACACACACCACACACACACACACACACACACACACACACACACACACACACACACACACACACACACACACACACACACACACACACACACACACACACACACACACACACACACACACACACACACACACACACACACACACACACACACACACACACACACACACACACACACACACACACACACACGTATACATAACTTCAGGGGACATTACTTTGACTTAGATGCATTTCCTGGAGACTTATCCTAACCTTAACCATAACCAACACATGCCTAACCCTAACCCTAACCAAGTCTTCACCCTAAAATGAATGATTCCCCTCATGTCCCCATAAGGGAGGTGAGTCCCCACACGTGACTGTGTAAACATATGTAGGTCCCCACAAGGATAGTAATGCTAGCCCTCCCACACACACACACACACACACACACACCCACACAAACACACACATGAAACCGGTTCGTGGCGCAAAAAAGGTTGGGGACCACTGGTAAAGCAGACACACACACACACACACACACACACACACACACATGCATGTATACATCACTTCAAGGGACATTACATTGACTTACATGCATTTCCTGGAGACTTATCCTAACCTTAACCATAACCAACACATGCCTAACCCTTACCCTAACCAAGTCTTCACCCTATAATTAATGATTCCCCTCATGTCCCCATAAGGGAGGTGAGTCCCCACACGTGACTGTGTAAACATATGTAGGTCCCCACAAGGATAGTAATGCTAGCACACACACACACACTCTCTCACACATAATACAGATACACACACACACACACACACGCATGCATGTATACATCACTTCAGGGGACATTACATTGACTTACATGCATTTCCTGGAGACTTATCCTAACCTTAACCATAACCAACACATGCCTAACCCTAACCCTAACCCTAACCAAGTCTTCACCCTATAATTAATGATTCCCCTCATGTCCCCATAAGGGAGGTGAGTCCCCACAGGTGACTGTGTAAACAGATTTAGGTCCCCACAAGGATAGTAATGCTACACACACACACACACACACACACACACACACACACACACACACACACACACACACACACACACACACACACACACACACACACACACACACACACACACACACACACACACACACACCACACACACACACACACACACACACACACACACACACACACACACACACACACACACACACACACACACACACACACACACACACACACACACACACACACACACACACACACACACACACACCACACACACACACACACACACACACACACACACACACACACACACACACACACCACACACACACACACACACACACACACACACACACACACACACACACACCACACACACACACACACACACACACACACACACACACACACACACACACACACACACACACACACACACACACACACACACACACACACACACACACACCTTGTTCCAGTTGGAGGAGGTGGCTACAGGGTCTTCAGCAGCTAATGCTATGCTGCTAGCTGCTATCACCAGCAGGATGCACGTCTCAAAGTAACGCAGATTCACCACGTAGTGACAGACCCGACGCACCCTGTGGAGACAAGAGGGGGAGTACACATGTTATACGTGGACTATAATCATTCATGTTCCCTTGGTGTTATACGTCTGAACCAGTGGATACACGTACGGGTTGTCAGGTTTGAAGATGAACATGCTGTCTGGAGTCACAGCCGGCTTTGACTCCTCTTCCTCCTCCTTCTCTGATTTACAGTCAGGGTCCTTACTCTTCACTGGAGGAAGATCAGGGGGAGACAAGGAGGTGAGGAGGAGATGGTACAGTGAAAAGATACTTTCCTCCATAGACTTACACTTAAAAGAACAATACTGATATACACCTGAACATCAGCAGGAGAGGACTCTTTAAAGTAGAGACACTACATACTGATATACACCCGAACATCAGCAGGAGAGGACTCTTTAAAGTAGAGACACTACATACTGATATACACCTGAACATCAGCAGGAGAGGACTCTTTAAAGTAGAGACACTACATACTGATATACACCTGAACATCAGCAGGAGAGGACTCTTTAAAGTAGAGACACTACATACTGATATACACCTGAACATCAGCAGGAGAGGACTCTTTAAAGTAGAGACACTACATACTGATATACACCCGAACATCAGCAGGAGAGGACTCTTTAAAGTAGAGACACTACATACTGATATACACCTGAACATCAGCAGGAGAGGACTCTTTAAAGTAGAGACACTACATACTGATATACACCTGAACATCAGCAGGAGAGGACTCTTTAAAGTAGAGACACTACATACTGATATACACCTGAACATCAGCAGGAGAGAACTCTTTAAAGTAGAGACACTACATACTGATATACACCTGAACATCAGCAGGAGAGGACTCTTTAAAGTAGAGACACTACATACTGATATACACCTGAACATCAGCAGGAGAGGACTCTTTAAAGTAGAGACACTACATACTGATATACACCTGAACATCAGCAGGAGAGGACTCTTTAAAGTAGAGACACTACATACTGATATACACCTGAACATCAGCAGGAGAGGACTCTTTAAAGTAGAGACACTACATACTGATATACACCTGAACATCAGCAGGAGAGGACTCTTTAAAGTAGAGACACTACATCCTGATATACACCCGAACATCAGCAGGAGAGGACTCTTTAAAGTAGAGACTCTACATACTGATATACACCTGAACATCAGCAGGAGAGGACTCTTTAAAGTAGAGACACTACATACTGATATACACCTGAACATCAGCAGGAGAGGACTCTTTAAAGTAGAGACACTACATACTGATATACACCTGAACATCAGCAGGAGAGGACTCTTTAAAGTAGAGACACTACATACTGATATACACCTGAACGTCAGCAGGAGAGGACTCTTTAAAGTAGAGACACTACATACTGATATACACCTGAACATCAGCAGGAGAGGACTCTTTACAGTAGAGACACTACATACTGATATACACCTGAACATCAGCAGGAGAGGACTCTTTAAAGTAGAGACCCTACATACTGATATACACCTGCACATCAGCAGGAGAGGACTCTTTAAAGTAGAGACACTACATACTGATATACACCTGAATATCAGCAGGAGAGAACTCTTTAAAGTGGAGACACTAGATACTGATATACACCTGAACACCGGCAGGAGAGGACTCTTTAAAGTAGAGACACTACATACTGATATACACCTGGACATCAGCAGGAGAGGACTCTTTAAAGTAGAGACACTACATACTGATATACACCTGCACATCAGCAGGAGAGGACTCTTTAAAGTAGAGACACTACATACTGATATACACCTGAACATCAGCAGGAGAGGACTCTTTAAAGTGGAGACACTACATACTGATATACACCTGAACATCAGCAGGAGAGGACTCTTTAAAGTAGAGACACTACATACTGATATACACCTGAACATCAGCAGGAGAGGACTCTTTAAAGTAGAGACACTACATACTGATATACACCTGGACATCAGCAGGAGAGGACTCTTTAAAGTAGAGACACTACATACTGATATACACCCGAACATCAGCAGGAGAGGACTCTTTAAAGTAGAGACACTACATACTGATATACACCTGAACATCAGCAGGAGAGGACTCTTTAAAGTAGAGACACTACATACTGATATACACCTGAACATCAGCAGGAGAGGACTCTTTAAAGTAGAGACACTACATACTGATATACACCTGAACATCAGCAGGAGAGAACTCTTTAAAGTAGAGACACTACATACTGATATACACCTGAACATCAGCAGGAGAGGACTCTTTAAAGTAGAGACACTACATACTGATATACACCTGAACATCAGCAGGAGAGGACTCTTTAAAGTAGAGACACTACATACTGATATACACCTGAACATCAGCAGGAGAGGACTCTTTAAAGTAGAGACACTACATACTGATATACACCTGAACATCAGCAGGAGAGGACTCTTTAAAGTAGAGACACTACATACTGATATACACCTGAACATCAGCAGGAGAGGACTCTTTAAAGTAGAGACACTAC
>CM070436.1:45732314-45734163 GCA_036324595.1 Champsocephalus gunnari | reverse complement strand
GTGGTGACGTGAAGTCATGTGACCGTGCTGTAGTTCCTTTATAGCCCAACATTAGCCTCCTTTAGCTTAGCGGTGGTGACGTGAAGTCATGTGACCGTGCTGTAGTTCCTTTATAGCCCAACGTTAGCCTCCTTTAGCTTAGCGGTGGTGAAGTCATGTGACCATGCTGTTGTTCCTTTATAGCCCAACATTAGCCACCTTTAGCTTAGCGGTGGTGACGTGAAGTCATGTGACCGTGCTGTAGCTCCTTTATAGCCCAACATTAGCCGCCTTTAGCTTAGCGGTGGTGACGTGAAGTCATGTGACCGTGCTGAAGTTCCTCTATAGCCCAACATTAGCCTCCTTTAGCTTAGCGGTGGTGATGTGAAGTCATGTGACCGTGCTGAAGTTCCTTTATAGCCCAACATTAGCCTCCTTTAGCTTAGCGGTGGTGACGTGAAGTCATGTGACCGTGCTGTAGCTCCTTTATAGCCCAACATTAGCCACCTTTAGCTTAGCGGTGGTGACGTGAAGTCATGTGACCGTGCTGTAGTTCCTTTATAGCCCAACATTAGCCTCTTTTAGCTTAGCGGTGGTGACGTGATGTCATGTGACCGCGCTGTAGTTCCCTTATAGCCCAACATTAGCCGCCTTTAGCTTAGCGGTGGTGACGTGAAGTCATGTGACCGCGCTGTAGTTCCCTTATAGCCCAACATTAGCCGCCTTTAGCTTAGCGGTGGTGACGTGAAGTCATGTGACCGTGCTGTAGTTCCTTTATAGCCCAACATTAGCCACCTTTAGCTTAGCGGTGGTGACGTGATGTCATGTGACCGTGCTGTAGTTCCTTTATAGCCCAACATTAGCCGCCTTTAGCTTAGCGGTGGTGACGTGAAGTCATGTGACCGTGCTGTAGTTCCTTTATAGCCCAACATTAGCCACCTTTAGCTTAGCGGTGGTGACGTGATGTCATGTGACCGTGCTGTAGTTCCTTTATAGCCCAACATTAGCCGCCTTTAGCTTAGCGGTGGTGACGTGAAGTCATGTGACCGTGCTGTAGTTCCTTTATAGCCCAACGTTAGCCGCCTTTAGCTTAGCGGTGGTGACGTGAAGTCATGTGACCGTGCTGTAGTTCCTTTATAGCCCAACATTATCTTTTTACTCCTGCATTTACGCAATACTTTCATATGTTATGTCTTGGAACAAAACATGGGCTATACATATGCAAAAAGACAACAGGATTTTACTTCCAAACCTGAGAAGTGGATGATGTGAACATGTCCAGGATTTAAGATTCATTCCTGCACAACTCCATTAGTTAATACACAGATAAATACAAAAATGAAAAGATCCCTTGATGTGGTCTTTACCTTCTTTAAGTGATTTCTCTCTCATGCTCTCCTCTCCCCCTCTCACTGCTCCTCCCTCCAACCGCGAGGGGAGTATGATTATATCGAGCTCGGCTCATCAATAATTGAGCACCCACAATGATGAAGGATTCTCCAGGAACCCTGTCTGCCACCCATTGTACTGCAGCGCCGTGATTTGATAAATATGTCATGTTATTGTGTGAGAGGTTAATCTGCTGAAAACATGTTATTTTTGCGCTGAGGCTGAGGCGTCTACCTCTCCGTTCCCGTTCCCCACAGACTAGCCTCTCTGGGCCGTTAACAGCTGTAGTTAAAGTGCCGCTGACGGTTAACAAGCTGTACCCGGCTCAAGAAGCCTCTGGTGTCAGCAGGCAGTCGGAGCCAAACGCAGAACATTAAAGAGACACAGGTATAAATAACAAGATGTAATCAGAGTGCAGCTTCAACACAGGGAGCAGGCAGCCACACTCGATTAGAAACAAACATGGAGGGCACAGGGAAAC
>CM070436.1:45717314-45729814 GCA_036324595.1 Champsocephalus gunnari | reverse complement strand
TGTTTGTCTTTAAATCTGAGCGGAGGCAGATCTGACTCGCCGTTGAGAGACGTCGATCAGACCTTAGCCCCGGCAGCATCGACTGTGCTTTAATGCATATTACATCCAACGCTTCGGGCTGAGGTCCGTTTTGAAGTTTTAGTTGTTGTATATCTTTTAATTATCTGATTCATCATCACTTGAACCTGAGCTGCGGCCGGTCGCCACGCCCTGAATCCCCCGAACACACGTGAAGGAGAGAGAGGTGAGAGGAAAGGAGACGAGAGGCAGGACGAATAACGATAGAAGGAATGAGGAATCCATGGCAACAGGCTTCTCCTCCAAAAGTCAATGCTACAAGACACACACACACACACACACACGCACACACACACACACGCACGCACACACACACACACACACACACACACGCACGCACGCACACACACACACAAACACACACTCACACACACGCACGCACACACACACACACACGCACACACACGCACACACACACACTCACACACACACACACACACACTCACACACACACACACTCACACACACACACACACACACACACACACACACACACACACACACACACACACACACACACACACACACACACACACACACGCACCCTGTATATCAGGCTAGCTATAACCGACACCAGGCAGATGTTGATATGAAAGCCACGTCAGTCCCACGGTTCTCTCTCATGTCCACGCGTTCTGTTTTCTCTTTGGATGATCTCGAAGTAGTTGATGAATCAACGTGTCGCTGCAGCTGTCCTCAAAACGAAGGATGAGTTTGGTGTAACTCGTGTTTCAAAACGTTTAAATAAACTTGTACACGGCTGAGTTGAATATGTGATATTAAGCATGCCGACATGAATCACACTGTAATCTGAGTTCTCCAATGTGAATTGTAATGTTATATTTTAACTGTATGTACTATTTGATTGGCCGAGTATAGTATAGTATTCGTTTATTAGTCCCGAGGGGAAATGGGTTGCAGCACAGAGGCATTTAAAAAGTGAAGACAATACGTCACTGACAACAACACAGACACAGATAGAAACAAGCAGACATAAGAAAAGCAGATATCGGCAGACATGACGAGGCGCCTGTAGGGGGACAGGGCCAGACCAGCTGGGGGGACAGGGCCAGACCAGCTGGGGGGACAGGGCCAGACCAGCTGGGGGGACGGGGCCAGACCAGCTGGGGGGGACAGGGCCAGACCAGCTGGGGGGACGGGGCCAGACCAGCTGGGGGGACGGGGCCAGAGCAGCTGGGGGCACAGGGCCAGACCAGCTGGGGGGACGGGGCCAGACCAGCTGGGGGGACAGGGCCAGACCAGCTGGTGAACAGTGCGTCCTCGCCGTCACTGACTCAGGAGTGTGATGGCTTGTGGGACGAAAGACAGCCTCGATCTGTTCTTTTGAATAAGGGTATCTCCGCCCGGGTGGCAGCAGCTCAGAGTCAGAGGCAAGAGGGGGCCTCAGCCAGTTTTAAAACCCTGTCCTTATATAAGCTTTCTATACCTGTACTCTAATCTTGTTTTGTAATTGTTTGAGTGATAGAGATCGTGCAATATCTTTTAGTGGTTGTTGATTGGAAGGCTGTGGCTCAGTGGACAGTGCGCTGATCTTCGAATCAGGGCGTAGCAAGTCGGAGTCCCACTGCAGTCAGCATGTGGTTCCCCCAAAGTGCTCCTGTGGGGGGTGCCCACGTACTGAAGGCGTGTAACACGTAGTGTAAGGTGGCCGATTCGGACCACGAGGGGTTTGGAGGTGAGTGAAGAATACATGTTCGGGTAAAGAAGTGCAGTTTGAACCAGAAAGTGGCCATTTATATATATTTATATATCTATTCTGAAGTCAGAGGGGACTCAAGGAGAATTGTTTATTTTAAAGATGTCAGAAATGAATGCAGATCTTCTCTCACCTCCAACGCTGTCCAAATCAGACATTTTGTTTGTACTACTGTCTGCATGAGCTGATCAGCCCAACGCGTGCTAATGCAGATAGCCACCACGTGCAGGTTAGCATCCGGAAGTCTCTACGAGCTGATCAACCCAACGTGTGCTAACGCAGATAGCCACCGCGTGCAGGTTAGCATCCGGAAGTCTCTACGAGCCGGAGACCCAACGTGTGCTAACGCAGATAGCCACCGCGTGCAGGTTAGCATCCGGAAGTCTCTACGAGCCGGAGACCCAACGCGTGCTAACGCAGATAGCCACCACGTGCAGCTTAGCATCCGGACGTCTCTACGAGCCGGAGACCCCACTCTGCATCTCTATCAGAACATCTCTAAGCTCACACCGCTGGAAACTGGACTACTGAAACCCTGCTCTTCCTCCTCCTCCTCCTCCTCCTCTTCGTCATCGTTCATCTGCTTCGTCTCGTCAGCTGGGAGTCACGGTGACGCTGGAACACGCGTGTAAGAATAGACGCGGAGACGGAGCCACGAATACTCAGACTGGATCCTCAGTGGTTATTATCACACAGAGAGAGAACAGTGTGTGTGTGTGTGTGTGTGTGTGTGTGTGTGTGTGTGTGTGTGTGTATAATCTCCATATAGAGTCATATTAACTGTATGCACTTCTATTTTATGAACATATTGTTGTAACAGTCTGTCCTTGTGGTCGTTTTGTGTCTTTGTGTGAATGTAACTTTTGTTTTCAATCATTTGACATCTCTTTTTGGTTTTCTCTTTCTCTCCATGTGTCACAGTCTGCTCCTTCACTCACCTATTTTCTGCATTAGCCTTCCTTAGTCACCTGGTAGTCACACCCTGTCTCTCTCTCTCTCTCTCTGTCCCACCCATCAGCTCCATTAGTATTTAGGCCCACTTCACTTTCACCTCAGTGCCAGATCGTACTTTGCAGCATGCCAGTCTTTCCCGCATTACCTTCAGATTGCTCTCCTGGTTTCGACCCTGCCTGTCCCCGACCAGCCTGCCTCGCCTGCTCCCTGACCCGTTCTGTACCTGCGACTCCCGTCCTGCTTTCTCCTGGAACCCTCGCCTGTCCCCGACCAGCCCTTTGCCTACTATCTGCCGTGTTGTCTCCTCCCAGCCTCCTGCCTACTATCTGCCATGTTGTCTCCTCCCAGCCTACTGCCTGCTATCTGCCGTGTTGTCTCCTACCAGCCTACTGCCTTCTATCTGCCGTGTTGTCTCCTACCAGCCTACTGCCTGCTATCTGCCGTGTTGTCTCCTACCAGCCTACTGCCTACTATCTGCCGTGTTGTCTCCTACCAGCCTACTGCCCTCTATCTGCCGTGTTGTCTCCTACCAGCCTACTGCCTACTATCTGCCGTGTTGTCTCCTACCAGCCTACTGCCTACTATCTGCCGTGTTGTCTCCTACCAGCCTACTGCCCTCTATCTGCCGTGTTGTCTCCTCCCAGCCTGCTGCCTACTATCTGCCGTGTTGTCTCCTACCAGCCTACTGCCTACTATCTGCCGTGTTGTCTCCTACCAGCCTACTGCCTACTATCTGCCGTGTTGTCTCCTACCAGCCTACTGCCTACTATCTGCCGTGTGTCTCCTACCAGCCTACTGCCTACTATCTGCCGTGTTGTCTCCTACCAGCCTACTGCCTACTATCTGCCGTGTTGTCTCCTACCAGCCTACTGCCTACTATCTGCCGTGTTGTCTCCTACCAGCCTACTGCCTACTATCTGCCGTGTGTCTCCTACCAGCCTACTGCCTACTATCTGCCGTGTTGTCTCCTACCAGCCTACTGCCTACTATCTGCCGTGTGTCTCCTACCAGCCTACTGCCTACTATCTGCCGTGTTGTCTCCTACCAGCCTACTGCCTACTATCTGCCGTGTTGTCTCCTACCAGCCTACTGCCTACTATCTGCCGTGTCGTCTCCTACCAGCCTACTGCCTACTATCTGCTGTGTGTCTCCTACCAGCCTACTGCCTACTATCTGCTGTGTGTCTCCTACCAGCCTACTGCCTACTATCTGCCGTGTTGTCTCCTACCAGCCTACTGCCCTCTATCTGCCGTGTTGTCTCCTACCAGCCTACTGCCTACTATCTGCCGTGTTGTCTCCTACTAGCCTACTGCCTTCTATCTGCCGTTGTGTCTCCTACCAGCCTACTGCCTGCTATCTGCCGTGTTGTCTCCTACCAGCCTACTGCCTTCTATCTGCCGTGTTGTCTCCTACCAGCCTACTGCCTGCTATCTGCCGTGTTGTCTCCTACCAGCCTACTGCCTACTATCTGCCGTGTTGTCTCCTACCAGCCTACTGCCCTCTATCTGCCGTGTTGTCTCCTACCAGCCTGCTGCCTACTATCTGCCGTGTTGTCTCCTACCAGCCTACTGCCTACTATCTGCCGTGTTGTCTCCTACCAGCCTACTGCTTACTATCTGCCGTGTTGTCTCCTACCAGCCTGCTGCCTACTATCTGCCGTGTTGTCTCCTACCAGCCTACTGCTTACTATCTGCCGTGTTGTCTCCTACCAGCCTACTGCCTTCTATCTGCCGTGTTGTCTCCTACCAGCCTACTGCCTACTATCTGCCGTGTTGTCTCCTACCAGCCTACTGCCTACTATCTGCCGTGTTGTCTCCTACCAGCCTACTGCCTACTATCTGCCGTGTTGTCTCCTACCAGCCTACTGCCTACTATCTGCCGTGTTGTCTCCTACCAGCCTACTGCCTACTATCTGCCGTGTTGTCTCCTACCAGCCTACTGCCTACTATCTGCCGTGTTGTCTCCTACCAGCCTACTGCCTACTATCTGCCGTGTTGTCTCCTACCAGCCTACTGCCTACTATCTGCCGTTGTGTCTCCTACCAGCCTACTGCCTACTATCTGCCGTTGTGTCTCCTACCAGCCTACTGCCTACTATCTGCCGTGTTGTCTCCTACCAGCCTACTGCCTACTATCTGCCGTGTTGTCTCCTACCCGCCTACTGCCTACTATCTGCCGTGTTGTCTCCTACCAGCCTACTGCCTACTATCTGCCGTGTTGTCTCCTACCAGCCTACTGCCTACTATCTGCCGTGTTGTCTCCTACCAGCCTACTGCCTACTATCTGCCGTGTTGTCTCCTACCAGCCTACTGCCTACTATCTGCCGTGTTGTCTCCTACCAGCCTACTGCCTACTATCTGCCGTGTGTCTCCTACCAGCCTACTGCCTACTATCTGCCGTGTTGTCTCCTACCAGCCTACTGCCTACTATCTGCCGTGTGTCTCCTACCAGCCTACTGCCTACTATCTGCCGTGTTGTCTCCTACCAGCCTACTGCCTACTATCTGCCGTGTTGTCTCCTACCAGCCTACTGCCTACTATCTGCCGTGTCGTCTCCTACCAGCCTACTGCCTACTATCTGCTGTGTGTCTCCTACCAGCCTACTGCCTACTATCTGCTGTGTGTCTCCTACCAGCCTACTGCCTACTATCTGCCGTGTTGTCTCCTACCAGCCTACTGCCCTCTATCTGCCGTGTTGTCTCCTACCAGCCTACTGCCTACTATCTGCCGTGTTGTCTCCTACTAGCCTACTGCCTTCTATCTGCCGTTGTGTCTCCTACCAGCCTACTGCCTGCTATCTGCCGTGTTGTCTCCTACCAGCCTACTGCCTTCTATCTGCCGTGTTGTCTCCTACCAGCCTACTGCCTGCTATCTGCCGTGTTGTCTCCTACCAGCCTACTGCCTACTATCTGCCGTGTTGTCTCCTACCAGCCTACTGCCCTCTATCTGCCGTGTTGTCTCCTACCAGCCTGCTGCCTACTATCTGCCGTGTTGTCTCCTACCAGCCTACTGCCTACTATCTGCCGTGTTGTCTCCTACCAGCCTACTGCTTACTATCTGCCGTGTTGTCTCCTACCAGCCTGCTGCCTACTATCTGCCGTGTTGTCTCCTACCAGCCTACTGCTTACTATCTGCCGTGTTGTCTCCTACCAGCCTACTGCCTTCTATCTGCCGTGTTGTCTCCTACCAGCCTACTGCCTACTATCTGCCGTGTTGTCTCCTACCAGCCTACTGCCTACTATCTGCCGTGTTGTCTCCTACCAGCCTACTGCCTACTATCTGCCGTGTTGTCTCCTACCAGCCTACTGCCTACTATCTGCCGTGTTGTCTCCTACCAGCCTACTGCCTACTATCTGCCGTGTTGTCTCCTACCAGCCTACTGCCTACTATCTGCCGTGTTGTCTCCTACCAGCCTACTGCCTACTATCTGCCGTGTTGTCTCCTACCAGCCTACTGCCTACTATCTGCCGTTGTGTCTCCTACCAGCCTACTGCCTACTATCTGCCGTTGTGTCTCCTACCAGCCTACTGCCTACTATCTGCCGTGTTGTCTCCTACCAGCCTACTGCCTACTATCTGCCGTGTTGTCTCCTACCCGCCTACTGCCTACTATCTGCCGTGTTGTCTCCTACCAGCCTACTGCCTACTATCTGCCGTGTTGTCTCCTACCAGCCTACTGCCTACTATCTGCCGTGTTGTCTCCTACCAGCCTACTGCCTACTATCTGCCGTGTTGTCTCCTACCAGCCTACTGCCTACTATCTGCCGTGTTGTCTCCTACCAGCCTACTGCCTACTATCTGCCGTTGTGTCTCCTACCAGCCTACTGCCTACTATCTGCCGTGTTGTCTCCTACCAGCCTACTGCCTACTATCTGCCGTTGTGTCTCCTACCAGCCTACTGCCTACTATCTGCCGTGTGTCTCCTACCAGCCTACTGCCTACTATCTGCCGTTGTGTCTCCTACCAGCCTACTGCCTTCTATCTGCCGTGTGTCTCCTACCAGTCTACTGCCTACTATCTGCCGTGTTGTCTCCTACCAGCCTACTGCCTACTATCTGTAGGTGCACACTTAGCATAATGCAAATCCACAATAACTACTTTAGTTTTCTGCAGATGAATTCCCTCTAAGAAATCTGCTCTCATTGAAGAAGAAACACAGCGACCAATGGGCGGAACATCTGTTTTAGTCATTTGGTTTTGGGCGGGGCGACCTCTGGGGACAGCGGGGTCATTTCCTCGCTCATTTCCATTTCCATTTCTCATGTAAGGATGCAATTCAGTTAGGAGAGAAATGATGTTCAATCTCAAGTTGAAGCTCCACCAAGGATTTCACTTTAAATGCACCCTTAATTCAATTCAAACCCCTCCGCTGTGTGTGTGTGTGTGTGTGTGTGTGTGTGTGTGTGTGTGTGTGTGTGTGTGTGTGTGTGTGTGTGTGTGTGTGTGTGTGTGTGTGTGTGTGTGTGTGTGGTGTGTGTGTGTGTGTGTGTGTGTGTGTGTGTGTGTGTGTGTGTGTGTGTGTGTGTGTGTGTGTGTGTGTGTGTGTGTGTGTGTCTGGGATTGGAAGGTTGGGTTTGCTTTATTTTGTTTTTAATTGTCTTTCTGTTTGTCTGTATCGTTGTTTTAGCGTACATATGTATTGTGTATATGTATAAGTAAATGCTGTTGTCTAATTTCTCTTTTTCTTATGTAGCCTACTTTTAGTTTTTGTTTTAAAAGAAAGAAATGTGTGCAGTGGGTCGTACATGCAACACATGTGATCACAAAACAAAAAAGGTTTCACGCTTGAAAGGCAGCGAGCACACGGTTACTACGCAGCGCGCTCATGAAGCAAGCTATTATAAATCCAGCGATGAATTATTGAGAGGTGTGTCTTCTCAATGGGAAACTTCCCACCGCGGGGGGGCTCAGTGGGGATCAGACGGGGGGAGCAGCTGTCAGTCCTCCCCAGGACCGCCTCCCTAAACTCGGGCTAATTAGCGGTGACCTTCCTGCCGAGCCTCCATCAGGCTGCAGGTACAGCTGAGAGCTTCAAACGTGTATCTACTGTTACCTGGACACATCGTCAGGAACTCGGCTTTGGGAGCAATGCATTATAATATATAATATATTCCTCGACAACACAGGTAGGTAGGTAGGTAGGTAGGTAGGTAGGTAGGTAGGTAGGTAGGTAGGTAGGTAGGTAGGCAGGCAGGCAGGCAGGCAGGCAGGCAGGCAGGCAGGCAGGCAGGCAGGCAGGCAGGCAGGCAGGCAGGCAGGCAGGCAGGCAGGCAGGCAGGCAGGCAGGCAGGCAGGCAGGCAGGCAGGCAGGCAGGCAGGCAGGCAGGCAGGCAGGCAGGCAGGCAGGCAGGCAGGCAGGCAGGCAGGCAGGCAGGCAGGCAGGCAGGCAGGCAGGCAGGCAGGCAGGCAGGAAGGAAGGAAGGAAGGAAGGAAGGAAGGAAGGAAGGAAGGAAATTAAGTAGGAAGGAAGGAAGGAAGGAAGGAAGGTAGTAAGTATTAAGTAGGTAGTAAATGAAACAGGTAGTAAATGAAACAGGTAGTAAATGAAACGGGTAGGAAATGAAACGGGTAGTAAATTAAACAGGTAGTAAATGAAACGGGTAGTAAATGAAACGGGTAGGAAATGAAACGGGTAGGAAATGAAACGGGTAGTAAATTAAACAGGTAGTAAATGAAACAGGTAGTAAATGAAACGGGTAGTAAATGAAACAGGTAGTAGATGAAACAGGTAGGAAATGAAACAGGTAGGAAATGAAACGGGTAGTAAATGAAACGGGTAGGAAATGAAACGGGTAGTAAATGAAACAGGTAGTAAATGAAACAGGTAGGAAATGAAACGGGTAGTAAATGAAACGGGTAGGAAATGAAACGGGTAGTAAATGAAACGGGTAGTAAATGAAACGGGTAGTAAATGAAACAGGTAGTAAATGAAACAGGTAGGAAATGAAACAGGTAGTAAATGAAACAGGTAGTAAATGAAACAGGTAGGAAATGAAACAGGTAGGAAATGAAACAGGTAGTAAATGAAACAGGTAGTAAATGAAACAGGTAGGAAATGAAACAGGTAGTAAATGAAACAGGTAGTAAATGAAACAGGTAGGAAATGAAACAGGTAGTAAATGAAACAGGTAGTAAATGAAACAGGTAGGAAATGAAACAGGTAGGAAATGAAACAGGTAGTAAATGAAACGGGTAGGAAATGAAACAGGTAGTAAATGAAACAGGTAGGAAATGAAACAGGTAGGAAATGAAACAGGTAGGAAATGAAACAGGTAGTAAATGAAACGGGTAGGAAATGAAACAGGTAGTAAATGAAACAGGTAGGAAATGAAACGGGTAGTAAATGAAACAGGTAGTAAATGAAACGGGTAGGAAATGAAACAGGTAGTAAATGAAACAGGTAGGAAATGAAACGGGTAGTAAATGAAACAGGTAGTAGATGAAACAGGTAGGAAATGAAACAGGTAGGAAATGAAACGGGTAGTAAATTAAACAGGTAGGAAATGAAACAGGTAGGAAATGAAACAGGTAGTAAATGAAACAGGTAGTAGATGAAACAGGTAGGAAATGAAACAGGTAGGAAATGAAACAGGTAGTAGATGAAACAGGTAGGAAATGAAACAGGTAGTAGATGAAACAGGTAGGAAATGAAACAGGTAGGAAATGAAACAGGTAGTAGATGAAACAGGTAGGAAATGAAACAGGTAGGAAATGAAACAGGTAGTAGATGAAACAGGTAGGAAATGAAACAGGTAGGAAATGAAACAGGTAGTAGATGAAACAGGTAGGAAATGAAACAGGTAGGAAATGAAACGGGTAGGAAATGAAACGGGTAGGAAATGAAACGGGTAGGAAATGAAACGGGTAGGAAATGAAACGGGTAGTAAATGAAACGGGTAGTAAATGAAACAGGTAGTAAATGAAACAGGTAGTAAATGAAACAGGTAGTAAATTAAACAGGTAGGAAATGAAACAGGTAGGAAATGAAACGGGTAGGAAATGAAACAGGTAGTAGATGAAACAGGTAGGAAATGAAACAGGTAGGAAATGAAACAGGTAGTAGATGAAACAGGTAGGAAATGAAACAGGTAGGAAATGAAACGGGTAGTAAATGAAACGGGTAGGAAATGAAACGGGTAGGAAATGAAACGGGTAGTAAATGAAACAGGTAGTAAATGAAACAGGTAGGAAATGAAACAGGTAGTAAATGAAACGGGTAGTAAATTAAACAGGTAGGAAATGAAACAGGTAGGAAATGAAACGGGTAGGAAATGAAACAGGTAGTAGATGAAACAGGTAGGAAATGAAACAGGTAGGAAATGAAACAGGTAGTAGATGAAACAGGTAGGAAATGAAACGGGTAGGAAATGAAACGGGTAGGAAATGAAACGGGTAGGAAATGAAACGGGTAGGAAATGAAACGGGTAGGAAATGAAACGGGTAGTAAATGAAACGGGTAGTAAATGAAACAGGTAGTAAATGAAACAGGTAGTAAATGAAACAGGTAGTAAATTAAACAGGTAGGAAATGAAACAGGTAGGAAATGAAACGGGTAGGAAATGAAACAGGTAGTAGATGAAACAGGTAGGAAATGAAACAGGTAGTAGATGAAACAGGTAGGAAATGAAACAGGTAGGAAATGAAACGGGTAGGAAATGAAACGGGTAGGAAATGAAACGGGTAGGAAATGAAACGGGTAGTAAATGAAACGGGTAGTAAATGAAACAGGTAGTAAATGAAACAGGTAGGAAATGAAACAGGTAGTAAATGAAACAGGTAGTAAATGAAACAGGTAGGAAATGAAACAGGTAGGAAATGAAACAGGTAGTAAATGAAACGGGTAGGAAATGAAACAGGTAGTAAATGAAACAGGTAGGAAATGAAACAGGTAGGAAATGAAACAGGTAGGAAATGAAACAGGTAGTAAATGAAACGGGTAGGAAATGAAACAGGTAGTAAATGAAACAGGTAGGAAATGAAACGGGTAGTAAATGAAACAGGTAGTAAATGAAACGGGTAGGAAATGAAACAGGTAGTAAATGAAACAGGTAGGAAATGAAACGGGTAGTAAATGAAACAGGTAGTAGATGAAACAGGTAGGAAATGAAACAGGTAGGAAATGAAACGGGTAGTAAATTAAACAGGTAGGAAATGAAACAGGTAGGAAATGAAACAGGTAGTAAATGAAACAGGTAGTAGATGAAACAGGTAGGAAATGAAACAGGTAGGAAATGAAACAGGTAGTAGATGAAACAGGTAGGAAATGAAACAGGTAGTAGATGAAACAGGTAGGAAATGAAACAGGTAGGAAATGAAACAGGTAGTAGATGAAACAGGTAGGAAATGAAACAGGTAGGAAATGAAACAGGTAGTAGATGAAACAGGTAGGAAATGAAACAGGTAGGAAATGAAACAGGTAGTAGATGAAACAGGTAGGAAATGAAACAGGTAGGAAATGAAACGGGTAGGAAATGAAACGGGTAGGAAATGAAACGGGTAGGAAATGAAACGGGTAGGAAATGAAACGGGTAGTAAATGAAACGGGTAGTAAATGAAACAGGTAGTAAATGAAACAGGTAGTAAATGAAACAGGTAGTAAATTAAACAGGTAGGAAATGAAACAGGTAGGAAATGAAACGGGTAGGAAATGAAACAGGTAGTAGATGAAACAGGTAGGAAATGAAACAGGTAGGAAATGAAACAGGTAGTAGATGAAACAGGTAGGAAATGAAACAGGTAGGAAATGAAACGGGTAGTAAATGAAACGGGTAGGAAATGAAACGGGTAGGAAATGAAACGGGTAGTAAATGAAACAGGTAGTAAATGAAACAGGTAGGAAATGAAACAGGTAGTAAATGAAACGGGTAGTAAATTAAACAGGTAGGAAATGAAACAGGTAGGAAATGAAACGGGTAGGAAATGAAACAGGTAGTAGATGAAACAGGTAGGAAATGAAACAGGTAGGAAATGAAACAGGTAGTAGATGAAACAGGTAGGAAATGAAACGGGTAGGAAATGAAACGGGTAGGAAATGAAACGGGTAGGAAATGAAACGGGTAGGAAATGAAACGGGTAGGAAATGAAACGGGTAGTAAATGAAACGGGTAGTAAATGAAACAGGTAGTAAATGAAACAGGTAGTAAATGAAACAGGTAGTAAATTAAACAGGTAGGAAATGAAACAGGTAGGAAATGAAACGGGTAGGAAATGAAACAGGTAGTAGATGAAACAGGTAGGAAATGAAACAGGTAGTAGATGAAACAGGTAGGAAATGAAACAGGTAGGAAATGAAACGGGTAGGAAATGAAACGGGTAGGAAATGAAACGGGTAGGAAATGAAACGGGTAGTAAATGAAACGGGTAGTAAATGAAACAGGTAGTAAATGAAACAGGTAGGAAATGAAACAGGTAGTAAATGAAACAGGTAGTAAATGAAACAGGTAGGAAATGAAACGGGTAGGAAATGAAACAGGTAGGAAATGAAACAGGTAGGAAATGAAACGGGTAGGAAATGAAACAGGTAGGAAATGAAACGGGTAGGAAATGAAACGGGTAGGAAATGAAACAGGTAGTAAATGAAACAGGTAGGAAATGAAACAGTAGTAAATGAAACAGGTAGGAAATGAAACGGGTAGGAAATGAAACGGGTAGGAAATGAAACAGGTAGGAAATGAAACAGGTAGGAAATGAAACAGTAGTAAATGAAACAGGTAGGAAATGAAACAGGTAGGAAATGAAACGGGTAGTAAATGAA
>CM070436.1:45707314-45714814 GCA_036324595.1 Champsocephalus gunnari | reverse complement strand
TTCAAGGTGACTTCGTTTCTTTCTGCGGTGATTATCTTCCTCTTACGGGTGATGTTGTGTTTCTTTGTCATTCTGTGTCGACTGTGTAGCTTGTGTTATTAAAGAAAACCAAAGAGGAAATGTATCACTCAAACAACTCCTGTGTGTGTGTGTGTGTGTGTGTGTGTGTGTGTGTGTGTGTGTGTGTGTGTGTGTGTGTGTGTGTGTGTGTGTGTGTGTGTGTGTGTGTGTGTGTGTGTGTGTACGTGTTTGTTTCTCAGCCCTGTGTGTGCTGTCCATGGTGCTGAAACAACCACCATATTCAAATCCCAATTAAAAACCCACCTGTTCAAATCTGCTTACTCGCTGTAGTGCCCCCCACTATATGTCCCATGTGTGTCCTCTTGACTGTCTCCTCCATGACTTCCTGTTTGTGTTTTTATCTTGTTCTGTTGCCTCTTAGCTTTTATTTTATTTAGTTTTAATTTAGTTTTTTTTGTTTTATTGTACGGTGTCCTTGGGTGTCATGAAAGGCGCCTAAAATAAAATGTATTATTATTATTATTATTAGACTAAAAGCACAATATTTATGAGATGTGTTGTGTATTACAGATTTGACAACAATAAGACAACAAGGTAACTCAAAATAACACAAAATGATTATAAATCAACTCAAATTTGCCACAATGAGAGAAAATAACCACCAAAAGGATCAGAATCTGCCTCGGCCAATCAGGGATGCCCAAATTGTAAAATGATATATGTTTGAATGCCTTGTTTGGTTCCCGTCCACAGTGGGCACACAAGTCAAATGTATTCCCCAGCGTCTCCAGAGACCAGCAGCAACACCTCACAATGGAGAAGTCCGTCAGATATGTTCGCTTAAAAATGACCAAAACAATATCTACCGATAACAGGACTACGTTTAGACGCGACGAGTCGACGAGCACCTGTTGCAGCTGTCGGTGGGCTCGATATATCCACAGATCAGAGTGTGTGTTCAGAGCCTCTTGTTGACGGAAAGGATTGCCATAAACACAGAAACTCCTCTCACACACTCTCCACTCACACACTCTCCTGCTTTGTGTCTGGAAATAGATAACCAAGTCTGAATGATGTTTGATCCTCTAAATAACCATGACGTCGTGAACTGATGCCCTGGAGAGATTCAGAGCTCGTGTTCACAGGGTTGGGTTATTAAAGAAAACCAAAGAGGAAATGTATCACTCAAACAACTCCTGTGTGTGCGCGCGTGCGTGTGTGTGTGTGTGTGTGTGTGTGGACGTGTTTGTTTCTCATGTACTACCCTGTGTGTGCTGTCCATGGTGCTGAAACTCCCAATGGACTTTCAATTGCACATAACTAAGAGCCAGACACTATAATATCATATTATATAAAAATATATAATAAAATAGAATATAATATAATTTAGTGAAGTATAAAATAATATAATTAAATATAATATAGTAAAATATTATATAAAATAATTATAATAAATTGTAATATATTCAAATAATTGTTTTAATAATATAATAAAATTATGTATAATATATTATAACATATGATATCAAATTGAAAAATATAATAAAAGATCATATAAATGAATATAATAATATAGCATAATAATATATAAAATAATGTATAAAATAATAAAACACATATTTTTAAAATAAAAAATAATATAACTAAAATAAGAATATTGAAATATAATTTAATATATTATAGTATAGTATAATAAAATAATGGATAATATTTAATATCATAATTTGAAAATAAATCAAATGATATAATAGAATAAAATCTGATATAATATTTTTTCTGTGTGTAATTTGAACATGTAATTGCGTGTATGTGTTACTGTACACTGGGGCACTTGTACCCACCTCTCTGACCCCCCAGGTCTCATCAGAGCCCCTTCCCTCGCACCAGAGCAATAAAAGGATATGGCCACTCGATGATTTTCTTGGCGTACTTCCGCACCACGTTGTCCTCTCCGAAGATGAAGAGCGACCTGTTGACGGTGAAGCAGTTCTCGCGCACCGGGATTGGGTTGTACAGTGCCATGGTGCGCGCGCGCTGCGCTTTGGTCTGTTTAAACGCGGGAGAGATGCCCCCTGTGGAGAGACCCCCTCCATCGCGGATCCGGTGCAGCTCGGAGCCTCCATCCCCGGAGCTCAGCAAGCCCGGGACCTCGTCTCCAAACCGGGCCATTCTGGAGGGAAAGAGGAGGGGGGGAAGGGAGGAGAGAAAAGGAGGTTAGAGACTCCTGGAAAGCAGCAGGGCGCGGTGCTGAGATCGGTGTTAGTCCATCCTCGGTGTTATTACGCAGGAAAACACCGGTTGAAATGTTCCGTAACTTCCATATAGGCCTCGGTTCAAAACAAACACGGGCTGAGCTCCTTCGTGTCCAATCAGAGACACAAATCAGTGTTAGTCCATCCTGAGGTTTATTACGCACGAAAACAGTGAATGAAATGTTCCTCAACTTCCAAATGTGTTCAAAGCACTCGCTGTGTGTTTCCCTGTGGTCTCACGTGAGAGGCGATTTCAAAATAAAAGAAACAAATCCACGAAAAAGTGATTAAATCCCGCATTATTTAACAATCCGAAGCGCGTGCTATCCATCCACACACTGATCTGAGAGAGAGGAGCTGCAACAGGTCCCGTCTTCAGCCATCCTCAGTGCAGGAGAGCCATGGAGGATTAAAGTCTCCTCTTCTCTTACCGCGTCAGAAACACGGGAACCTGCCGCGTGCGCGAGAGGACCGGAACAACAAAAACACACTTTGGCATTTCCCACGATATTCTTTCCCAGAAACGAACAGAACAAGCTGTCGATGCGAGTCACACCGAGGGAGAGAACATCCTCACCCCGAGTCTGCAGGGAAAGTGAGGAGAGAGCACCCTCCCATCCTCCCCATTCACTGGAGAGACTCCTAATGGGCACCGGGCTATGGGAGTAATGGATTACATTTAACCGGATTTCGTTATGAGGATACAAACAACTGTAGTCCCTTACATAAAAAGGACAGAATACTGTGAAAAGAGCAATACTGGATTAATATACATTTTTAAATTGTAAATTAAACTGTGTACTGTTTTCACACACAAAAAAAAATCGAAAATGGTGGATTGATTAAAGTAAAACTATAGTAACTAATATAGTGTCTGTTGTAAAAGAATCAGACATGACTTCACGTCACCACCGCTAAGCTAAAGGAGGCTAATGTTGGGCTATAAAGGAACTACAGCACGGTCACATGACTTCACGTCTCCACTGCTAAGCTAAAGGTGGCTAATGTTGGGCTATAAAGGAACTACAGCACGGTCACATGACTTCACGTCACCACCGCTAAGCTAAAGGCAGCTAATGTTGGGCTATAAAGGAACTACAGCACGGTCACATGACTTCACGTCACGACCGCTAAGCTAAAGGCGGCTAATGTTGGGCTATAAAGGAACTACAGCACGGTCACATGACTTCACGTCACCACCGCTAAGCTAAAGGTGGCTAATGTTGGGCTATAAAGGAACTACAGCACGGTCACATGACTTCACGTCACCACCGCTAAGCTAAAGGTGGCTAATGTTGGGCTATAAAGGAACTACAGCACGGTCACATGACTTCACGTCACCACCGCTAAGCTAAAGGTGGCTAATGTTGGGCTATAAAGAAACTACAGCACGGTCACATGACTTCACGTCACCACCGCTAAGCTAAAGGAGGCTAATGTTGGGCTATAAAGGAACTACAGCACGGTCACATGACTTCACGTCACCACCGCTAAGCTAAAGGTGGCTAATGTTGGGCTATAAAGGAACTACAGCACGGTCACATGACTTCACGTCACCACCGCTAAGCTAAAGGTGGCTAATGTTGGGCTATAAAGGAACTACAGCACGGTCACATGACTTCACGTCACCACTGCTAAGCTAAAGGCGGCTAATGTTGGGCTATAAAGGAACTACAGCACGGTCACATGACTTCACGTCACCACCGCTAAGCTAAAGGAGGCTAATGTTGGGCTATAAAGGAACTACAGCACGGTCACATGACTTCACGTCACCACCGCTAAGCTAAAGGTGGCTAATGTTGGGCTATAAAGGAACTACAGCACGGTCACATGACTTCACGTCACCACCGCTAAGCTAAAGGTGGCTAATGTTGGGCTATAAAGGAACTACAGCACGGTCACATGACTTCACGTCACCACTGCTAAGCTAAAGGCGGCTAATGTTGGGCTATAAAGGAACTACAGCACGGTCACATGACTTCACGTCACCACCGCTAAGCTAAAGGTGGCTAATGTTGGGCTATAAAGGAACTACAGCACGGTCACATGACTTCACGTCACCACCGCTAAGCTAAAGGAGGCTAATGTTGGGCTATAAAGGAACTACAGCACGGTCACATGACTTCACGTCACCACCGCTAAGCTAAAGGTGGCTAATGTTGGGCTATAAAGGAACTACAGCACGGTCACATGACTTCACGTCACCACCGCTAAGCTAAAGGTGGCTAATGTTGGGCTATAAAGGAACTACAGCACGGTCACATGACTTCACGTCACGACCGCTAAGCTAAAGGCGGCTAATGTTGGGCTATAAAGGAACTACAGCACGGTCACATGACTTCACGTCACCACCGCTAAGCTAAAGGTGGCTAATGTTGGGCTATAAAGGAACTACAGCACGGTCACATGACTTCACGTCACCACCGCTAAGCTAAAGGTGGCTAATGTTGGGCTATAAAGGAACTACAGCACGGTCACATGACTTCACGTCACCACCGCTAAGCTAAAGGTGGCTAATGTTGGGCTATAAAGAAACTACAGCACGGTCACATGACTTCACGTCACCACCGCTAAGCTAAAGGAGGCTAATGTTGGGCTATAAAGGAACTACAGCACGGTCACATGACTTCACGTCACCACCGCTAAGCTAAAGGTGGCTAATGTTGGGCTATAAAGGAACTACAGCACGGTCACATGACTTCACGTCACCACCGCTAAGCTAAAGGTGGCTAATGTTGGGCTATAAAGGAACTACAGCACGGTCACATGACTTCACGTCACCACTGCTAAGCTAAAGGCGGCTAATGTTGGGCTATAAAGGAACTACAGCACGGTCACATGACTTCACGTCACCACCGCTAAGCTAAAGGTGGCTAATGTTGGGCTATAAAGGAACTACAGCACGGTCACATGACTTCACGTCACCACCGCTAAGCTAAAGGAGGCTAATGTTGGGCTATAAAGGAACTACAGCACGGTCACATGACTTCACGTCACCACCGCTAAGCTAAAGGTGGCTAATGTTGGGCTATAAAGGAACTACAGCACGGTCACATGACTTCACGTCACCACCGCTAAGCTAAAGGTGGCTAATGTTGGGCTATAAAGGAACTACAGCACGGTCACATGACTTCACGTCATCACCGCTAAGCTAAAGGAGGCTAATGTTGGGCTATAAAGGAACTACAGCACGGTCACATGACTTCACGTCACCACCGCTAAGCTAAAGGAGGCTAATGTTGGGCTATAAAGGAAATACAGCACGGTCACATGACTTCACGTCACCACCGCTAAGCTAAAGGTGGCTAATGTTGGGCTATAAAGGAACTACAGCACGGTCACATGACTTCACGTCACCACCGCTAAGCTAACGGTGGCTAATGTTGGGCTATAAAGGAACTACAGCACGGTCACATGACTTCACGTCACCACCGCTAAGCTAAAGGCGGCTAACGTTGCGCGTGATGACGTTGAATCGTCTCATTTAGACACTTGTTAGCAACCTCTATATGTAAATTCACATGTTGTAGATCAAAACGTGTACATCTCTTCAGCTTGTGTTAACCACAGACCTTATTTCAGGATAACAACCAACAACACATGGAGGAGAGAGTTACATCTGATACTGATGGGTGTGACGGAGGCAGTGATCAATGGTGTGTGGCCTCCAACTCATTAGTGCTCCAACATTATGAGCACATTAAAAATAGAGCACATAAAAGACAGATTCATGACGTCTCCTCTCGCAAAGAGACGCACTCATTTTCCTCTAACTGTCTCTTACAGTTAGGAGGCTTACAATTGTTTAAAGAGGCCCTATTCTCCTCATGTTCAGTTTCAAATTAGTATGTAGTGTCTCTACTTTAAAGAGTCCTCTCCTGCTGATGTTCAGGTGTATATCAGTATGTAGTGTCTCTACTTTAAAGAGTCCTCTCCTGCTGATGTTCAGGTGTATATCAGTATGTAGTGTCTCTACTTTAAAGAGTCCTCTCCTGCTGATGTTCAGGTGTATATCAGTATGTAGTGTCTCTACTTTAAAGAGTCCTCTCCTGCTGATGTTCAGGTGTATATCAGTATGTAGTGTCTCTACTTTAAAGAGTCCTCTCCTGCTGATGTTCAGGTGTATATCAGTATGTAGTGTCTCTACTTTAAAGAGTCCTCTCCTGCTGATGTTCAGGTGTATATCAGTATATAGTGTCTCTACTTTAAAGAGTCCTCTCCTGCTGATGTTCAGGTGTATATCAGTATGTAGTGTCTCTACTTTAAAGAGTCCTGTCCTGCTGATGTTCAGGTGTATATCAGTATGTAGTGTCTCTACTTTAAAGAGTCCTCTCCTGCTGATGTTCAGGTGTATATCAGTATGTAGTGTCTCTACTTTAAAGAGTTCTCTCCTGCTGATGTTCAGGTGTATATCAGTATGTAGTGTCTCTACTTTAAAGAGTCCTCTCCCGCTGATGTTCAGGTGTATATCAGTATGTAGTGTCTCTACTTTAAAGAGTCCTCTCCTGCTGATGTTCAGGTGTATATCAGTATGTAGTGTCTCTACTTTAAAGAGTTCTCTCCTGCTGATGTTCAGGTGTATATCAGTGTGTAGTGTCTCTACTTTAAAGAGTCCTCTCCTGCTGATGTTCAGGTGTATATCAGTGTGTAGTGTCTCTACTTTAAAGAGTCCTCTCCTGCTGATGTTCAGGTGTATATCAGTATGTAGTGTCTCTACTTTAAAGAGTCCTCTCCTGCTGATGTTCAGGTGTACATCAGTATGTAGTGTCTCTACTTTAAAGAGTCCTCTCCTGCTGATGTTCAGGTGTATATCAGTATGTAGCGCCTCTACTTTAAAGAGTCCTCTCCTGCTGATGTTCAGGTGTATATCAGTATGTAGCATCTCTACTTTAAAGAGTCCTCTCCTGCTGATGTTCAGGTGTATATCAGTATGTAGTGTCTCTACTTTAAAGAGTCCTCTCCTGCTGTTGTTCAGGTGTATATCAATATGTAGTGTCTCTACTTTAAAGAGTCCTCTCCTGCTGATGTTCAGGTGTATATCAGTATGTAGTGTCTCTACGTTAAAGAGTCCTCTCCTGCTGATGTTCAGGTGTATATCAGTATGTAGTGTCTCTACTTTAAAGAGTCCTCTCCTGCTGATGTTCAGGTGTATATCAGTATGTAGTGTCTCTACTTTAAAGAGTCCTCTCCTGCTGATGTCCAGGTCAATAAAGGTTTGATCTAAGGT
>CM070436.1:45677314-45702314 GCA_036324595.1 Champsocephalus gunnari | reverse complement strand
ATCCATCTATCCATCTATCTATACCTGACGTCCTCATATACATTTACACAAAATCTCTTTTAATATATATAATATAAAATAGCTTACTTCTCTTTGAATGCACAATGATGCAGTTGTACTAATACTAATGTACCTCATACAAATACATCTACGGTATTATCATTTGAATTCCTTTGTTATCATTATTATTAATTTTTCTCTTTTGAATTGTTGTCCCCCTTTCTGTTAAATACACATTACTGTAAATAAATATGAATTTTATTTTTGAGCAAAGTACATGTATTTACAAACCAAGTAAATACATTGAAAACATATATTAATAATTAATTTAATGTATATATATACTGCCTGAGAAAGCAATAAGATAAGATGAATAAATAAAATTCTGACTTGAGTAAAAGTAGAAGTACTCAGATCTTGTACTTGAGTGAAAGTAGAAGTACTCAGATCTTGTAGTTGAGTAAAAGTAGAAGTACTCAGATCTTGTAGTTGAGTAAAAGTAGAAGTACTCAGATCTTGTACTTGAGTAAAAGTAGAAGTACTCAGATCTTGTACTTGAGTGAAAGTAGAAGTACTCAGATATTGTACTTGAGTAAAAGTAGAAGTACTCAGGTCTTGTACTTGAGTAAAAGTAGAAGTACTAAGATCTTGTACTTGAGTGAAAGTAGAAGTACTAAGATCTAGTACTTGAGTGAAAGTAGAAGTACTCAGATCTTGTAGTAAAAGTAGAAGTATTCAGATCTTGTACTTGAGTAAAAGTAGAAGTACTCTGATCTTGTACTTGAGTAAAAGTAGAAGTACTCAGATCGTGTACTTGAGTAAAAGTAGAAGTACTCAGATCTTGTACTTGAGTAAAAGTAGAAGTACTCAGATCTTGTACTTGAGTAAAAGTAGAAGTACTCAGATCTTGTACTTGAGTAAAAGTAGAAGTACTAAGATCTTGTACTTGAGTAAAAGTAGAAGTACCAGAGTGTAGGAATACTCTGTTACAGTAAAAGTATTCAAAATGTCCCTCAAGTGAAAGTAGAAAGTATTCTCATCTAAATATAGTGAAAGACAGTGAAAGTATTCGTTGTGCAGATTGGTCCATTTCAGAATAATATATATGATATGTTTTATAAAGATTGATCATGAAAGTGTTCTCAAAGCTGGTGGAGGAGCAGCTAGTCTGAAGTACTTTGTAGACTGCAGGGTAGCTGGTGAAGGTGCAGCTAGTCTGAAGTACTTTGTAGACTGCAGGGTAGCTGGTGGAGGTGCAGCTAGTCTGAAGTACTTTGTAGACTGCAGGGTAGCTGGTGGAGAAGCAGCTAGTCTGAAGTACTTTGTAGACTGCAGGGTAGCTGGTGAAGGAGCAGCTAGTCTGAAGTACTTTGTAGACTGCAGGGTAGCTGGTGAAGGTGCAGCTAGTCTGAAGTACTTTGTAGACTGCAGGGTAGCTGGTGAAGGAGCAGCTAGTCTGAAGTACTTTGTAGACTGCAGGGTAGCTGGTGGAGGTGCAGCTAGTCTGAAGTACTTTGTAGACTGCAGGGTAGCTGGTGGAGGAGCAGCTAGTCTGAAGTACTTTGTAGACTGCAGGGTAGCTGGTGAAGGTGCAGCTAGTCTGAAGTACTTTGTAGACTGCAGGGTAGCTGGTGGAGGTGCAGCTAGTCTGAAGTACTTTGTAGACTGCAGGGTAGCTGGTGAAGGAGCAGCTAGTCTGAAGTACTTTGTAGACTGCAGGGTAGTTGGTGAAGGAGCAGCTAGTCTGAAGTACTTTGTAGACTGCAGGGTAGCTGGTGAAGGTGCAGCTAGTCTGAAGTACTTTGTAGGCTGCAGGGTAGCTGGTGGAGGTGCAGCTAGTCTGAAGTACTTTGTAGACTGCAGGGTAGCTGGTGAAGGAGCAGCTAGTCTGAAGTACTTTGTAGACTGCAGGGTAGCTGGTGGAGGTGCAGCTAGTCTGAAGTACTTTGTAGGCTGCAGGGTAGCTGGTGGAGGTGCAGCTAGTCTGAAGTACTTTGTAGACTGCAGGGTAGCTGGTGAAGGTGCAGCTAGTCTGAAGTACTTTGTAGACTGCAGGGTAGCTGGTGGAGGTGCAGCTAGTCTGAAGTACTTTGTAGACTGCAGGGTAGCTGGTGAAGGTGCAGCTAGTCTGAAGTACTTTGTAGACTGCAGGGTAGCTGGTGGAGGTGCAGCTAGTCTGAAGTACTTTGTAGACTGCAGGGTAGCTGGTGGAGGAGCAGCTAGTCTGAAGTACTTTGTAGACTGCAGGGTAGCTGGTGAAGGAGCAGCTAGTCTGAAGTACTTTGTAGACTGCAGGGTAGCTGGTGGAGGTGCAGCTAGTCTGAAGTACTTTGTAGACTGCAGGGTAGCTGGTGAAGGAGCAGCTAGTCTGAAGTACTTTGTAGACTGCAGGGTAGCTGGTGGAGGTGCAGCTAGTCTGAAGTACTTTGTAGACTGCAGGGTAGCTGGTGGAGGTGCAGCTAGTCTGAAGTACTTTGTAGACTGCAGGGTAGCTGGTGGAGGAGCAGCTAGTCTGAAGTACTTTGTAGACTGCAGGGTAGCTGGTGGAGGTGCAGCTAGTCTGAAGTACTTTGTAGACTGCAGGGTAGCTGGTGGAGGTGCAGCTAGTCTGAAGTACTTTGTAGACTGCAGGGTAGCTGGTGGAGGTGCAGCTAGTCTGAAGTACTTTGTAGACTGCAGGGTAGCTGGTGAAGGAGCAGCTAGTCTGAAGTACTTTGTAGACTGCAGGGTAGCTGGTGGAGGTGCAGCTAGTCTGAAGTACTTTGTAGGCTGCAGGGTAGCTGGTGGAGGTGCAGCTAGTCTGAAGTACTTTGTAGACTGCAGGGTAGCTGGTGAAGGTGCAGCTAGTCTGAAGTACTTTGTAGACTGCAGGGTAGCTGGTGGAGGTGCAGCTAGTCTGAAGTACTTTGTAGACTGCAGGGTAGCTGGTGAAGGTGCAGCTAGTCTGAAGTACTTTGTAGACTGCAGGGTAGCTGGTGGAGGTGCAGCTAGTCTGAAGTACTTTGTAGACTGCAGGGTAGCTGGTGGAGGAGCAGCTAGTCTGAAGTACTTTGTAGACTGCAGGGTAGCTGGTGAAGGAGCAGCTAGTCTGAAGTACTTTGTAGACTGCAGGGTAGCTGGTGGAGGTGCAGCTAGTCTGAAGTACTTTGTAGACTGCAGGGTAGCTGGTGAAGGAGCAGCTAGTCTGAAGTACTTTGTAGACTGCAGGGTAGCTGGTGGAGGTGCAGCTAGTCTGAAGTACTTTGTAGACTGCAGGGTAGCTGGTGGAGGTGCAGCTAGTCTGAAGTACTTTGTAGACTGCAGGGTAGCTGGTGGAGGAGCAGCTAGTCTGAAGTACTTTGTAGACTGCAGGGTAGCTGGTGGAGGTGCAGCTAGTCTGAAGTACTTTGTAGACTGCAGGGTAGCTGGTGGAGGTGCAGCTAGTCTGAAGTACTTTGTAGACTGCAGGGTAGCTGGTGGAGGTGCAGCTAGTCTGAAGTACTTTGTAAACTGCAGGGTAGCTGGTGAAGGAGCAGCTAGTCTGAAGTACTTTGTAGACTGCAGGGTAGCTGGTGAAGGAGCAGCTAGTCTGAAGTACTTTGTAGACTGCAGGGTAGCTGGTGGAGGTGCAGCTAGTCTGAAGTACTTTGTAGACTGCAGGGTAGCTGGTGAAGGTGCAGCTAGTCTGAAGTACTTTGTAGACTGCACGGTAGCTGGTGGAGGTGCAGCTAGTCTGAAGTACTTTGTAGACTGCAGGGTAGCTGGTGAAGGAGCAGCTAGTCTGAAGTACTTTGTAGACTGCAGGGTAGCTGGTGAAGGAGCAGCTAGTCTGAAGTACTTTGTAGACTGCAGGGTAGCTGGTGGAGGTGCAGCTAGTCTGAAGTACTTTGTAGACTGCAGGGTAGCTGGTGAAGGAGCAGCTAGTCTGAAGTACTTTGTAGACTGCAGGGTAGCTGGTGGAGGTGCAGCTAGTCTGAAGTACTTTGTAGACTGCAGGGTAGCTGGTCGAGGTGCAGCTAGTCTGAAGTACTTTGTAGACTGCAGGGTAGCTGGTGAAGGTGCAGCTAGTCTGAAGTACTTTGTAGACTGCAGGGTAGCTGGTGAAGGTGCAGCTAGTCTGAAGTACTTTGTAGACTGCAGGGTAGCTGGTGGATTCACTCCAGGTGGAACTAAAGTCTGATTCAACACTTGGTTAGATTTACCATCATTCATCTGTGAAGTAACTAAAGGTATTAAATACATGTAGTAGAGTAGAAGTACACAGTTTACCTCTGAACTGTAGAGGAGTAGAAGAACAAAGTAGCATACAATGGAAATACTCAAGTAAAGTACAAGTACCTCACAATCTACTTAGTTACTTTACACCTTTACACCAGAGAAGTCTCACAGAGTTTATACACTGAACGTGTGGCGACATTTATTCTGACATGTTGTCATTGTTGGAATATTCTCCCGGGCGTAAGAGAGACATGTTGAGAGCAGAAATGTGTCGGAGGAACACGAGGTTAACGAGGTCAGAGCGGCCATGAGAGTCTGCACACACACTACTAACATCGCTGCATGAAAATAGGACGTGAGCTCCCTGACAGAGCGTACCTGAAACCTGGTCGTTATCGTGCTCAGCGCTGAACAGTTAAGATTACATTAGGCTCTTTATCCTGAGGGGGAAATAGTGGATCTATTCCACCACTAGCTTAATCCCAAATAATGTAGAGGTGTGTTGTACGTGCCTTAAATAACCCCTTATTTTATAGTGAGATGTATTTTTATGTTCATATAATGGATCACTGGTTCCATCCTGGCCACCCCACTGAAAAAGTCCCGGCTCCGCCACTGCTTGTATAATATTATGTATATATGATATGTAGGGGATAATTTGCAGCGAGGCGGTCCTCATGGGGAAAGGAACAGCCGGCAGGCTTTGTCTGCACCGCAGCTCCGTGTTGAGGGTTTCTGCCCCGTTGCTGTCAAACTCTGTTGGTTGTTTTTTCAATCAGCCGGTCTAGCCCTGAGCCTGTTTTTCAGGTCTCAGGCGCCGAAAATGACATTCCCAGAACAAATGACCATATCTTCTAAAAGGGTTAAATTAATAAAAAAATTTCTCAAAGTAAAGATAAACCTGTGAGTTGGATGTAGAAAAGTCAGAATCAATATAGATGTTTCTCATTTTAAAGAAAATTCAGATTGAACAAAAATTGTAAATTATTTTGTAAATATGTTGTACTTATAGTGAAAACTAACCTTGGATGATGGGTTAGTAGACTAAAAGCTTTAGGAATCCAAAGTACAACATATAATAAGTACCCTGTATCAAGATTGATGCAAAACAAGTGACATTTGACCTTTTTAGAGAGGTTTAGCAAAAAAAACTCCACCTCTGAGGTGATTTGAGTGGAAATGGGGTTGTGCCGTTTCTCTGGAACCCATTGGTCGATGTCGGTGATTGACACCTCTTTCTGACCGTTAGAGCCAATGGAATCGAACTCACACACATGCTCAAACAAAAAGCTGGGGGCTTCGCGCACCCAGTTTTGCTCCAGCGTGAAGCTGTCTCTAGGTCTGACATCTCAAAACCTAAAAGCAGGTTTATTGCTCATGGATGATCAGAAATCATTCAAAGGGACACATTGGATTAACCTATGGATTAACTTCAGCAGCGTTTTTATCGTTTTAATGCCATTGAAGACCACTTTCGACCAGACTACGACAGAGGTGAGCCATGTTAGCGTTTCTAGCTAACTAGCTCCATATGTTTTGATGTGTGTTCTTGTTATTATCTCCGATAGTTCGTATAATTGAGTGATAATGAAGGTACCCCTCGATTCTGTGTCCCCTCACGATGTGAAACGATGGGTTGAGATGTGCAGCAAAGATAAATAATAAGGTTTTGTTGTCCTCCAGGTTGCTCTCAGACGGGAGACAACGGAAAACTTAAGACAAGCAAACTGTATACCGTTCAATCGACCGGACTTCTTTCTGCAGATGTGAGCGTCCTTAACAACGGTCAACAAATCCTTAACAGCGGTCTGTACTACTGGATTAACAACGTGTCACGTGTTCTGAATTGACCAATCAGAATCGAGTATTCAACTATGTAATAAATTATAATAAATGATAAATACAAATCTATACGTCCATCAAATAAATAAACAAATAATGCAGGCTTTAAATTATTGATCTAAATGTGAGTTTTGTCATGCCTTTTTAAACCACCACGACAGCTTAGCATTTTTAAATCTTATAATATCATCTTTGTGAGGCCCTAAAAAGGAAGAAATAATTATATAAATTATATATAGACAACTTTTGCCTTCTCTGGGTTTGGTTCAGGGTCAGTCTGGATTTTGACAACCTAGTCCAACATGTATTTGGGAGTGGACACATCCACAGGTGTTGTGCAGCTCGGGTATTCGGGATGCTACAAATATCAGATTCAGAAACTACAACAGCAGCAGATACAGGGTTAGAGCGCAGTATGCTCAACATAACTATCAAACACAACATGCAATAGAGGGAAGGTTCATATTACCCAAATCTAAATTAGAATATGAAACAGAAAACAGCCAGAGCCAGAGCCACGATCAGCTGGAGCTCGTTACCGGTCAACATCATTCAGAAGCTCTCAGTTACATTTCAAAAGGCTGCTAAAAAAAATCATCTAAGTAGCATAAAGTATAATTGAACTGTGCCTGTGTATAATTATGTACAATTATTATAATTATGATTTTTTGTTTGGCTTTATGTTAAATAGGATGGTCATTTTGGTTTTCACTTCATATTGAATTGTAAATTACATGAAATGATGAGCTGTTTTGTTTGTGTGTGTGTGTGTGTGTGTGTGTGTGTGTGTGTGTGTGTGTGTGTGTGTGGAAAATACAGATTTTAACTCAAAAGGCTGTAAGAAATGTCCTATTAAATTATCTGTTGATCAGACGTCCACAAAGATTTATGAAGAGGTTTTAGTTTGTTCCGAAGTGGATGCTAGTTTGTAACCAGGTCAGGTAGGGGAACAGCAACTGAAATGAATCATGGACTAAATGACAGCTGGTGTAATTAGAGTCGTTAATACTGGAGTGAGTCACACACACACACACACACACACACACACACACACACACACACACACACACACACACACACACACACACACACACACACACACACACACACAGCATGACATGTTATTAACACACACACACACACACACACACACACACAGCATGACATGTTATTAACACACACACACACACACACGTCAGGTCAGAATCTGTGTGTGTGTGTGTGTGTGTGTGTGTGTGTGTGTGAATAGCACGTCATGCTGTGTGTGTGTGTGTGTGTGTGTGTGTGTGTGTACAGTATATATCCTTGTGGGGACCTACATCTGTTTACATAGTCACGTGTGGGGACTCGCTTCCCTTATGGGGACAAATTGGAGGTCCCCATAAGGGGATCATTAATTTTATGGTGAAGACTTGGTTAGGGTTAGGCATGTGTTGGTTATGGTTAAGGTTAGGATAAGTCTCCAGGAAATGCATGTAAGTCAATGTAATGTCCCCTGTGTGTGTGTGTGTGTGAGTAAAACCTGTCGACACCTTTTCATCAGGGAGGAAAACACACCTGCTGACAGAAGGGGGCGGGACTTCACATCAGCAGGTATACAGAGCACACAGTGTGATCGTAACACCATTTTATTCTGATATACCTCTGATGTAACTATATGTGTCGTCAAGGGTTAGGGTTTAAACACATGTCAAACAAGAACTGTTGCCCCAAAGGATGCTGGGAGTCCAAGTGGTCATTGTTCTCTAAGTAGAGGGAAAAAATGTATATATTTAAATGTTAAATATCATCAATTATGCAGTTTCATGGAACTTCACATCATTAGTAAGCCTATATATATATATGTAAGTGCTTTTAACTACGACTATACAGTGCTATAAGCTGATTATAAAGCGTAATAGGTATTTTAAAATGCATTTAGACATGGGTGTCACAAAGTGTTAACGAAAGTGTATCATACATGATGTCCTTCTTCCACCCAGTGCAACAAGTGAGCATAAATCAGCATTCTTCTGCAACACCTGTGCACCCATGCGGTATATAATATATGCAGAGGTGTATTTTACATCATAATATTATACTGAAGACACTGTAAATAAAATCAAATAGAAAACTAATACATCTGCAGCATGTAACACACAACACGAAGGGTCTGTCTGCAACAACGTCTTAGGCTGCTGTTGGAAGTACAAATACATATTTATAAAAATACCTATATATAAAATGTTCTCCGTTGTAAGCTTTTGAAATAGATAACATGTGTCCTTAGTGCATCCATACTGAGGCAGCTGCGAAATGAAGATTGCATTTATATTCATGTTGAGGATTAAAAACCTCGGAGCCAAAACTCCCGGTCTGCCATTTGTTTGTTTTCAACACCGTCAGATATTGTGTTTAATTACTGCTCTCTCTCTCTCAGCTTTAGCGCTGGTCTCCTCAGAATATCAGCTGATTAAAAAACCTTCTGCCCCCCCGCCGATACTGCAGCTTCATGAACATCAGACCGGTCGTTTTGATCCTGCTGACAAACCAACATCATTACCTCTGTGATGGAGAATTAATACGAGCGCTGGACCCTGATCACGAGAAGCAAGCAGAGGTGGGAAGAAGAAATACTTCGTTACTGTACTTAAGTACATTCTTCTGGTATCAGTACTTTACTCCACTACGTATTTTTCTGACGACTTTTTACTTTAACTTCTCACATGTTGAACCCAAATACCTGTACTTTCTACTTCTCACATGTTGAACTCAAATACCTGTACTTTCTACTTCTCTCATGTTGAACTCAAATACCTGTACTTTCTACTTCTCACATGTTGAACTCAAATACCTGTACTTTCTACTTCTCACATGTTGAACCCAAATACCTGTACTTTCTACTTCTTACATGTTGAACCCAAATACCTGTACTTTCTACTTCTCACATGTTGAACTCAAATACCTGTACTTTCTACTTCTTACATGTTGAACACAAATACCTGTACTTTCTACTTCTCACATGTTGAACTCAAATACCTGTACTTTCTACTTCTTACATGTTGAACACAAATACCTGTACTTTCTACTTCTTACATGTTGAACTCAAATACCTGTACTTTCTACTTCTCACATGTTGAACTCAAATACCTGTACTTTCTACTTCTTACATGTTGAACTCAAATACCTGTACTTTCTACTTCTTACATGTTGAACCCAAATACCTGTACTTTCTACTTCTTACATGTTGAACACAAATACCTGTACTTTCTACTTCTTACATGTTGAACCCAAATACATGTACTTTCTACTTCTTACATGTTGAACACAAATACCTGTACTTTCTACTTCTTACATGTTGAACCAAATACCTGTACTTTCTACTTCTTACATGTTGAACACAAATACCTGTACTTTCTACTTCTTACATGTTGAACTCAAATACCTGTACTTTCTACTTCTCACTTGTTGAACCCAAATACCTGTACTTTCTACTTCTTACATGTTGAACTCAAATACCTGTACTTTCTACTTCTTACATGTTGAACACAAATACCTGTACTTTCTACTTCTTACATGTTGAACCCAAATACCTGTACTTTCTACTTCTTACATGTTGAACTCAAATACCTGTACTTTCTACTTCTCTACATGTTGAACCCAAATACCTGTACTTTCTACTTCTTACATGTTGAACACAAATACCTGTACTTTCTACTTCTCACATGTTGAACTCAAATACCTGTACTTTCTACTTCTTACATGTTGAACCCAAATACCTGTAATTTCTACTTCTCATGTTGAACTCAAATACCTGTACTTTCTACTTCTCACATGTTGAACTCAAATACCTGTACTTTCTACTTCTCACATGTTGAACTCAAATACCTGTACTTTCTACTTCTTACATGTTGAACTCAAATACCTGTACTTTCTACTTCTCTCATGTTGAACCCAAATACCTGTACTTTCTACTTCTTACATGTTGAACACAAATACCTGTACTTTCTACTTCTCACATGTTGAACTCAAATACCTGTACTTTCTACTTCTTACATGTTGAACTCAAATACCTGTACTTTCTACTTCTTACATGTTGAACACAAATACCTGTACTTTCTACTTCTTACATGTTTGAACACAAATACCTGTACTTTCTACTTCTCACATGTTGAACACAAATACCTGTACTTTCTACTTCTTACATGTTGAACACAAATACCTGTACTTTCTACTTCTCACATGTTGAACACAAATACCTGTACTTTCTACTTCTTACATGTTGAACTCAAATACCTGTACTTTCTACTTCTCACATGTTGAACCCAAATACCTGTACTTTCTACTTCTGACATGTTGAACCCAAATACCTGTACTTTCTACTTCTCACATGTTGAACTCAAATACCTGTACTTTCTACTTCTCACATGTTGAACTCAAATACCTGTACTTTCTACTTCTCTACATGTTGAACTCAAATACCTGTACTTTCTACTTCTCACATGTTGAACTCAAATACCTGTACTTTCTACTTCTCACATGTTGAACTCAAATACCTGTACTTTCTACTTCTTACATGTTGAACTCAAATACCTGTACTTTCTACTTCTCACATGTTGAACTCAAATACCTGTACTTTCTACTTCTCACATGTTGAACTCAAATACCTGTACTTTCTACTTCTTACATGTTGAACCCAAATACCTGTACTTTCTACTTCTTACATGTTGAACCCAAATACCTGTACTTTCTACTTCTTACATGTTGAACCCAAATACCTGTACTTTCTACTTCTTACATGTTGAACACAAATACCTGTACTTTCTACTTCTTACATGTTGAACCCAAATACCTGTACTTTCTACTTCTTACATGTTGAACTCAAATACCTGTACTTTCTACTTCTCACATGTTGAACCCAAATACCTGTACTTTCTACTTCTTACATGTTGAACTCAAATACCTGTACTTTCTACTTCTCACATGTTGAACTCAAATACCTGTACTTTCTACTTCTTACATGTTGAACCCAAATACCTGTACTTTCTACTTCTTACATGTTGAACTCAAATACCTGTACTTTCTACTTCTTACATGTTGAACCCAAATACCTGTACTTTCTACTTCTTACATGTTGAACCCAAATACCTGTACTTTCTACTTCTTACATGTTGAACCCAAATACCTGTACTTTCTACTTCTCTACATGTTGAACTCAAATACCTGTACTTTCTACTTCTTACATGTTGAACCCAAATACCTGTACGTTTCTACTTCTTACATGTTGAACCCAAATACCTGTACTTTCTACTTCTTACATGTTGAACCCAAATACCTGTACTTTCTACTTCTTACATGTTGAACCCAAATACCTGTACTTTCTACTTCTCTACATGTTGAACTCAAATACCTGTACTTTCTACTTCTTACATGTTGAACTCAAATACCTGTACTTTCTACTTCTTACATGTTGAACCCAAATACCTGTACTTTCTACTTCTTACATGTTGAACTCAAATACCTGTACTTTCTACTTCTTACATGTTGAACCCAAATACCTGTACTTTCTACTTCTCACATGTTGAACTCAAATACCTGTACTTTCTACTTCTTACATGTTGAACCCAAATACCTGTACTTTCTACTTCTTACATGTTGAACCCAAATACCTGTACTTTCTACTTCTCTACATGTTGAACTCAAATACCTGTACTTTCTACTTCGTACATGTTGAACTCAAATACCTGTACTTTCTACTTCGTACATGTTGAACCCAAATACCTGTACTTTCTACTTCGTACATGTTGAACTCAAATACCTGTACTTTCTACTTCTCTCATTTCCCAAACAGCTGGTTCCTTTAGTCTGAATGTGTGTTGGTGCGTGATCATTATTCTTTAGAGTCACTGCGTGCCTATTGGTTGGAGCACGATCCGTGTATCCATCACTTCCTGGTCTTCTCTGAAGAAGAGGGACCAATGGAAACGTTGTCATGTTGCCGTTGGTCACCATGGAAACATTCATTAGCTAACAACGACATTATTGTTCTATTGATATAAAGGGAGGTCAGGTACTCTTTAAAGCAGCTGCTAGCTATGGGTACTTTTTACTTAAGTACACTTCAAAGCCTCTTTACTTTGACTTGAGTAAAGAAGTTTACTCAGTACTTTTTAAACACGAGTATCTGTACTTCTACTTGAGTAAAGGATGTGTGTACTTTTGCCATCTCTGGATGCAAGACACCGATTGGATCAAACTGCACTTTACTTACTTGTAACATTCACTTAATTTTATATTTAATTGAATATTCCATTGCATGCACACTTGATGTAAATAATATCCTGCTGATGTGTTAACAGAAATTGGCACAGTGTTGTTATCTGTCACGGTCATCTGAATATATTTCCGACTCTCTAATGCTGGTTTATTTCTATTTCTATGTTGTGATGTGTGTATAAGACAGCGTGTTCATCCCCTGAAAAATACTGACCAAAGAACTGAAATCTGGTTCTGCATTTCATTTCCAGATCTGGCTTCAGACAGAAATAATCATGGACTGCAGGGGAATGTAGAAATGCTGGGAAACAATTTGCTCTCTCAGTCTGTCCACGCAGCTGCTGCTGAATATCGGACACACTCATTCATTAAATCAGTGGAAACAAAACATATCGGCCATGAATTATGTCCAGGAGAAATGAGCGAGGGGAGCCGTGGAGACCACAGGGGTCGAGTCACTGCTGCGATAGAATCAAATCACTAAGAAGACGGTTACTTTACTCTGCTAAATAATATTATTGTGGATGTTATTTACCCTATACTACAACACTTACATCGTGTGAAATGCCACAAATGATTATAAAGCTTCATTGTTCTTTTGCTATTTTTAAACATCATTTATTAAAGAGGCCCTATTGTGCTTTTTTGTGTGTTATTTAGGTTTCAGTCTTAGGTTTCAGTGCATGTAAATGGCTTGAAACGCCTCCATTTGGAATCCTTTTTTCACTTCCAAAACATAGTGGCATCACTGTCACACTCGCGCTCCTATTGGCTAGCGCTCCAACACATGATGTGATAGGCTAAGGGGCGGGAATCCTCTAATTCAAATAATAATAATAATTAATTTAAAGAGGACTCTTTAAAGTAGAGACACTACATACTGATATACACCTGAACATCAGCAGGAGAGGACTCTTTAAAGTAGAGACACTACATACTGATATACACCTGAACACCAGCAGGAGAGGACTCTTTAAAGTATAGACACTACATACTGATATACACCTGAACACCAGCAGGAGAGGACTCTTTAAAGTAGAGACACTACATACTGATATACACCTGAACATCAGCAGGAGAGGACTCTTTAAAGTAGAGACACTACATACTGATATACACCTGAACATCAGCAGGAGAGGACTCTTTAAAGTAGAGACACTACATACTGATATACACCTGAACATCAACAGGAGAGGACTCTTTAAAGTAGAGACACTACATACTGATATACACCTGAACATCAGCAGGAGAGGACTCTTTAAAGTAGAGACACTACATACTGATATACACCTGAACATCAGCAGGAGAGGACTCTTTAAAGTAGAGACACTACATACTGATATACACCTGAACATCAACAGGAGAGGACTCTTTAAAGTAGAGACACTACATACTGATATACACCTGAACATCAGCAGGAGAGGACTCTTTAAAGTAGAGACACTACATACTGATATACACCTGAACATCAGCAGGAGAGGACTCTTTAATGTAGAGACACTACATACTGATATACACCTGAACATCAGCAGGAGAGGACTCTTTAAAGTAGAGACACTACATACTGATATACACCTCAACATCAACAGGAGAGGACTCTTTAAAGTAGAGACACTACATACTGATATACACCTGAACATCAACAGGAGAGGACTCTTTAAAGTAGAGACACTACATACTGATATACACCTGAACATCAGCAGGAGAGGACTCTTTAAAGTAGAGACACTACATACTGATATACACCTGAACATCAGCAGGAGAGGACTCTTTAATGTAGAGACACTACATACTGATATACACCTGAACATCAGCAGGAGAGGACTCTTTAAAGTAGAGACACTACATACTGATATACACCTGAACATCAGCAGGAGAGGACTCTTTAAAGTAGAGACACTACATACTGATATACACCTGAACATCAGCAGGAGAGCACTCTTTAAAGTAGAGACACTACATACTGATATACACCTGACCATCAGCAGGAGAGCACTCTTTAAAGTAGAGACACTACATACTGATATACACCTGACCATCAGCAGGAGAGAACTCTTTAAAGTAGAGACACTACATACTGATATACACTGAGCATGAAACCTGAAATGTCCTTGTCCATGAGTATAACCTGTAGATCTGTGTGTGTATATGAGGTGATGCTCAAAGCAAACATAAACAACCAGTATTAAACATGTTAATGAGCCCCAGAATAAGCGCTGTTCTGTTCTGGGTCAGATGAGCAGAAAAGCAGACCGATTGATGTGAGGAGATGAAGGGGGTCGGACTATATTTAGCTTCATTGAGATGGTAATGGGGGAACATGGGAGGACTGTGTGTGTGTGTGTGTGTGTGTGTGTGTGTGTGTGTGTGTCTGTGTGTGTGTGTGTGTGTGTGTGTGTGTGTGTGTGTGTGTGTGTGTGTGTGTGTGTGTGTGTGTGTGTGTGTGTGTGTGTGTGTGTGTGTGTGTGTGTGTGTGTGTGTGTGTGTGTGTGTGTGTGTGTGTGTGTGTGTGTGTGTGTGTGTGTGTGTGTGTGTGTGTGTGTGCTTTTGGATCTTAGCAACAGGAATATTTACCCGGAAATCAATCAGGATTTTAGTGTCAATGGTTTCCTGAATGTGTTTTTTGGTTGTTAGCCTGAAATAAGGACTGTGGTTAAGAAAGATTTAAATGTTTTGTTCTACGACGTCAGTAGATACCCCACTGGTGAATTTAAAAACAGAGGTTGCTAACAAGAGTCTAGAGGAGACAACTAAACGTCATCACGCCCAACATTAGCCGCCTTTAGCTTAGCGGTGGTGACGTGAAGTCATGTGACCGTGCTGTACTTCCTTTTCTCCTCTTCCTCCCCAGCTGTCTCACCCTCCTCTTCCTCTTCCTCCCCAGCTGTCTCACCCTCCTCTTCCTCTCCAGCTGTCTCACCCTCCTCTTCCTCCCCATCTGTCTCACCCTCCTCTTCCTCTTCAGCTGTCTCACCCTCCTCTTCCTCTCCAGCTGTCTCACCCTCCTCTTCCTCCCCATCTGTCTCACCCTCCTCTTCCTCTTCAGCTGTCTCACCCTCCTCTTCCTCCCCAGCTGTCTCACCCTCCTCTTCCTCTCCAGCTGTCTCACCCTCCTCTTCCTCTTCAGCTGTCTCACCCTCCTCTTCCTCTCCAGCTGTCTCACCCTCCTCTTCCTCCCCAGCTGTCTCACCCTCCTCTTCCTCTTCAGCTGTCTCACCCTCCTCTTCCTCCCCAGCTGTCTCACCCTCCTCTTCCTCTTCAGCTGTCTCACCCTCCTCTTCCTCTCCTGCTGTCTCACCCTCCTCTTCCTCTCCCTCTGTCTCACCCTCCTCATCCTCTCCCCAGCTGTCTCACCCTCCTCTTCCTCTCCCTCTGTCTCACCCTCCTCATCCTCTCCCCAGCTGTCTCACCCTCCTCTTCCTCTCCAGCTGTCTCACCCTCCTCTTCCTCTTCAGCTGTCTCACCCTCCTCTTCCTCCCCAGCTGTCTCACCCTCCTCTTCCTCCCCAGCTGTCTCACCCTCCTCTTCCTCCCCAGCTGTCTCACCCTCCTCTTCCTCTTCCTCTCCAGCTGTCTCACCCTCCTCTTCCTCTCCCTCTGTCTCACCCTCCTCTTCCTCTTCAGCTGTCTCACCCTCCTCTTCCTCTCCCTCTGTCTCACCCCCCTCTTCCTCTCCCTCTGTCTCACCCTCCTCATCCTCCCCAGCTGTCTCACCCTCCTCTTCCTCTTCAGCTGTCTCACCCTCCTCTTCCTCCCCAGCTGTCTCACCCTCCTCTTCCTCTCCAGCTGTCTCACCCTCCTCTTCAGCTGTCTCACCCTCCTCTTCCTCCCCAGCTGTCTCACCCTCCTCTTCCTCTTCCTCCCCAGCTGTCTCCCTCTCTCTGTCGACCCAACCCAGATGTTCTGCCTCTGACTGTTGTCTTCCTCCTTCTTGTTTCCTAGCAACTGAACTGACACGGCCCTATTTCCTGTCCCCATAACCCTGCATCTCGTGCTTTGTAAATCATCATAGTTACGGTCTGTCGTCTCTAAGTGTGTTTCTGCACGTCTCGAGCAGCAGCTAGTCTGTGGAGGGGGCGCTGCATTCATCCACCTGATGCTGAAACAAACACTCATAATCATACGGCTGCCTGAAACATTCATTTAAGAGACTTTCATGTAGTAGATGAAGAGGAGTCCAACAGTTATAGTGTTGTTTGTCTTCCTGTACTTAATGTGCTGTGGTGAATTTATATATATATATATATATATGTGTATTTATAAACTGATCACATGAACTGGAGATGAATTCATAAAAGCTTGACGCAGTGTGATGCCCCTGTGGGTTCCTCTGGAGAGGCTGTGGCTGTGCTGGGTCCAGCCTTGACTGCAGTAACTCAGGACACCTGGGTCCGGTGCCCTGCAGCTCTTAAACCCTCCTCGGCTCCTTCTCTGCTCCTCCTCGGCTCCTTCTCGGCTCCTAGTGATGGCAAAATGAAGCTTTGAATGAAGCGTCGAACCACTTGGACAATTGTGTCGGAAATAGGTTCATTTCTCGAAGCTTCAGTTACAGCGACCTCTCCTGGCGAAGGGCAAGGCTGCAGCTGGTTTAACGTATCTTTGCATTGAAAAATATTCGATGCACACACACACACACACACACACTGAATATCATGTTCTGTTTGCAATTAAAGATTGATAATTGTGTGTATTGGGTTATTGAGAAGAGACGAGAGAGTGCTGGACATGTTTTTGGGAGGAGAGGGTTTTTTATCAGTCATTAAAGTTGAAAAGCAAAGATTAAAATACATCCATCCCGGGCTTTGAACCAGCTGAAGCCGCTTTCGGGCCGCCGGCTCCATCCACTGGGCTTTCTATTCCTTAACATATTGAACTGTTTTTATATTACTGATAACTGTCTTTTTGTTCACAACTTCTCCACATTTCGAAGTGTTTCCCGAGCCAGAACGACCCATCTTTCTTCCTGGCTTGCTCGATAATGATATCAAATGCAATACCAACAACAACTCAACCGCAACAACGCAAACTACGACAACAACCCACACATTGCGCATTGTTTAGAGCGGTCATAAAGCGTTGAAGAAGCACTCACATTTGAAACGGTTTCAACCTGTCACCTGTCAGAGTCGAGACGAGGCAGCGCATTGAATCGCGTGAATGGACCGCGAACCCATGTGCGAACCAGGCAAGTGATTCATTCAGGAAATGAGCTTCGGACGTCACATGTCACGTGATTTGAAGCAAGCTTCGAAGCACGCTTCTATGGAATAGGAAGTCCAGTAGGTTGAAGCTTCAGTGTCAAACTGCCATCACTCCATGCAACCCTCACCCTGCATGTACACCACTGACGTCCACACCTCATGCTTTACTCACTTTGCACTTCTTTAATTTGGTTAATTTGAATCACTAAATAAACATATTGTATTATCCATTGATATGGGGTGTCTCTTGAGCCAGGTCGTAACAACAGCTTCTGGGCTCCCAGGAAATTAAGCAGGAGATAAAAAACGGCGCTACGTTGATGCTATGCTAACATAAGCTAGCAGCTTGTATGTAAGGGATCATGTGCTGCGACGCGGGCATTATGGGGAAGAGAACACCGACCGGCTGATCAGGACGCGGAATGAATGTTAAAATCCTCCATGTTGCTCTCAAACGACAGCGGAAACTAAAGACAAGCAGACAGTCTGCTGGCTTTTCAAACCGTTACATTTGAAAAACAGTTGGAGCGTCTCGTGTCAGTTTGAAAAGCCAACGGTCGGAACTGCTTTCGTTTTTGAGGAGCTTTTTGATTACAGATTTGAAAACATCGCTGCTTGCTTTAAAAGTAGCACACTTCATGATGTCAGACCTTGGAGAGTATCTAGATATCCTTGCCCTGATGCCAAAGGAACTGTTTGATGTCTATGTCTGGACCGCTGCGTAAAAAGGAGGGTTTCTGCCCCGTTACTTGTCCCAGTTTTCGGCCCAACTGTAAACGGTTCAATCGACCGGACTTCTCTCTGAAGGTGTGAGCGTCCTTAACAACGGTCAATAAGTGCTTGACAGCGGTCTGTCTGTTCGGTATGTCACGTGTTCTGAATTGACCAATCAAAATCGAGTATTCAACTAAGCCATGTAATAAACCCTAATAATATTATAAATAATTGTTATTATTATCATCACACAAGAACTAAATAGGTAGGAAAATATTCTAATAATAATAGAAATAGCACAATAATTATACTACAAAAGATTACAAAAATAAATAAGTAAAATAAAATAATAATAACAAAAAAGTAATAAATACATAAATAAATAAGTTAAATTAAATAATAATAATAATAAATCCAATTGGAAGGTGTAAGTTATTCTGAAATAGCTTTTACCTTTCATAATAGACTGATTCTTGATGTTTTAAATATTTCACATTGTGAATATAATTGGGGTAGTAACACCTTACATTGACATTTGCATTAATAATTTTATTTATTGTAAGCTATGTCACACATCATACCAATGATGCAGAAAAGTGTGAGAACATCTAAATGAAGAATTAAGTCATAAAAGACATCATTAAACAGTTAATGAAGACATTCATTTAGCCAAGAAAACTAAAAACCGTGGCGAGTTCAAGCTGTTCAATGTTCCTCCATCATCTTTGATATGTGATGTGGTGACACGATGTTTCCTCTCATCTCATGCTGCATCATCTTTGAGTGACACACACACACACACACACACACACACACACACACACACACACACACACACACACACACACACACACACACACACACACGCGCGCACACACACGCACACACACACACACGCACACACACACACACACACACACTGGATTACTGAGCAGGAACCTCCATCTAGTGACAAACAGAGGTACTGCATTACTACCAATATTGTCATACTGCCAGATATTTAAATCATTCATATTAAGGTGGGAAAAGTACACAGGTCTTGTACTTGAGTAACAGTAGAAGTACTCAGATATTGTACTTGAGTAAAAGTAGAAGTACTCAGATCTTGTACTTAAGTACAAGTAGAAGTACTCAGATATTGTACTTGAGTACAAGTATAAGTACTCAGATCTTGTACTTGAGTAAAAGTAGAAGTACTCAGATCTACTTGAGTGAAAGTAGAAGTACTCAGATCTTGTACTTGAGTAAAAGTAGAAGAACTCAGATCTTGTACTTGAGTAAAAGTACTCAGATCTTGCACTTGAGTAAAAGTAGAAGTACTCAGATTTTGTACTTGAGTAAAAGTAGAAGTACTCAGATCTTGTACTTGAGTAAAAGTAGAAGTACTCAGATCTTGTACTTGAGTAAAAGTACTCAGATCTTGCACTTGAGTAAAAGTAGAAGTACTCAGATTTTGTACTTGAGTAAAAGTAGAAGTACTCAGATCTTGTACTTGAGTAAAAGTAGAAGTACTCAGATCTTGTACTTGAGTAAAAGTACTCAGATCTTGCACTTGAGTAAAAGTAGAAGTACTCAGATTTTGTACTTGAGTAAAAGTAGAAGTACTCAGATCTTGTACTTGAGTAAAAGTAGAAGTACTCAGATCTTGTACTTGAGTAAAAGTACTCAGATCTTGCACTTGAGTAAAAGTAGAAGTACTCAGATCTTGTGCTTGAGTAAAAGTAGAAGTACTCAGATATTGTACTTGAGTAAAAGTAGAAGTACTCAGATCTTGCACTTGAGTGAAAGTAGAAGTACTCAGATCTTGTGCTTGAGTAAAAGTAGAAGTACTCAGATATTGCACTTGAGTAAAAGTAGAAGTACTCAGATCTTGTACTTGAGTAAAAGTAGAAGTACTCAGATCTTGTACTTGAGTAAAAGCAGAAGTACTCAGATCTTGTACTTGAGTAAATGTAGAAGTACTCAGATCTTGTACTTGAGTAAAAGTACTCAGATCTTGCACTTGAGTGAAAGTAGAAGTACTCAGATCTTGTGCTTGAGTAAAAGTAGAAGTACTCAGATATTGTACTTGAGTAAAAGTAGAAGTACTCAGATCTTGCACTTGAGTGAAAGTAGAAGTACTCAGATCTTGTACTTGAGTAAAAGTAGAAGTACTCAGATCTTGTACTTGAGTAAAAGTAGAAGTACTCAGATCTTGTACTTGAGTAAAAGTAGAAGTACCAGAGTGTAGGAATACTCTGTCACAGTAAAAGTACTGCATCCAAAATGTTCCTCAAGTGAAAGTAGAAAGTATTCTCATCTAAATATAGTGAAAGACAGTGAAAGTAGTCGTTGTGCAGATTGGTCCATTTCAGAATAATATATATGATATGTTTTATAATGATTGATCATGAAAGTGTTCTCAGAGCTGGTGAAGGAGCAGCTAGTCTGAAGTACTTTGTAGACTGCAGGGTAGCTGGTGGAGGTGCAGCTAGTCTGAAGTACTTTGTAGACTGCAGGGTAGCTGGTGGAGGTGCAGCTAGTCTGAAGTACTTTGTAGACTGCAGGGTAGCTGGTGGAGGTGCAGCTAGTCTGAAGTACTTTGTAGACTGCAGGGTAGCTGGTGAAGGTGCAGCTAGTCTGAAGTACTTTGTAGACTGCAGGGTAGCTGGTGAAGGTGCAGCTAGTCTGAAGTACTTTGTAGACTGCAGGGTAGCTGGTAAAGGTGCAGCTAGTCTGAAGTACTTTGTAGGCTGCAGGGTAGCTGGTGGAGGTGCAGCTAGTCTGAAGTACTTTGTAGACTGCAGGGTAGCTGGTGGAGGTGCAGCTAGTCTGAAGTACTTTGTAGACTGCAGGGTAGCTGGTGGAGGTGCAGCTAGTCTGAAGTACTTTGTAGGCTGCAGGGTAGCTGGTGGAGGTGCAGCTAGTCTGAAGTACTTTGTAGACTGCAGGGTAGCTGGTGGAGGTGCAGCTAGTCTGAAGTACTTTGTAGACTGCAGGGTAGCTGGTGGATTCACTCCAGGTGGAACTAAAGTCTGATTCAACACTTGATTAGATTTCACATCATTCATCCACATCTGTGAAGTAACTAAAGGTATTAATACATGTAGTGGAGTAGAAGTACACAGTAGCATAAAATGGAAATACTCAAGTAAAGTACAAGTACCTCTAAATGATATTTAAGTACAGTACTTGAGTAAATCTACTGAGCACCTTGCAGCTCAGTAGATTTAGTCGCCGCATGGCAGACGACAGATGGTTAGGATCAGTACATCAGTCCAGGCTGCAGAATAAAACACCTCAGATGTATATCCTGTTTGACATGGAGGTGATCTGGGGAATGTCTGCAGGACTCAGGGCACGGCCATCGGTGCAAAGCCTGCGTCCTGATGCTGTGAGTGCATCAGGACGCAGCAGGTGAGTGCGTCAGGACGCAGCAGGTGAGTGCGTCAGGACGCAGCAGGTGAGTGCGTCAGGACGCAGCAGGTGAGTGCGTCAGGACGCAGCAGGTGAGTGCGTCAGGACGCAGCAGGTGAGTGCGTCAGGACGCAGCAGGTGAGTGCGTCAGGACGCAGCAGGTGACCGGGTGGAGCTGCAGTGTTTACCAGAGCTCCAGCTCAGAGCTAGAGTTCATCACAAAGCTGGTCACGATACCAGCCGTCAGCGGGGGTGATCCGTTACTACAGGGGCAGAGGCTGCAGTCTCCCCCTCCCTCCCTCTGTCTCTGTCTCACCCTCTGTCTCCCCCTCCCTCCCTCTGTCTCTGTCTCACCCTCCCTCCCCCTCCCTCTGTCTCACCCTCCCTTCCTCTCCTCTCCCTCTGTCTCACCCTCCTCTTCCTCTCCCTCTGTCTCACCCTCTGTCTCACCCTCTGTCTCACTCTCCCTTCCTCTCCCTCTGTCTCACCCTCCCTTCCTCTCCCTCTGGCTCACCCTCCCTTCCTCTCCCTCTGTCTCACCCTCCCTCCCTCTCCCTCTGTCTCCCTTCCTCTCCCTCTGTCTCCCCCTCCCTCCCTCTCCCTCTGTCTACCTTCCTCTCCCTCTGTCTCACCCTCCCTCCCTCTCCCTCTGTCTACCTTCCTCTCCTCTGTCTCACCCTCCCTCCCTCTCCCTCTGTCTCCCTTCCTCTCCCTCTGGCTCACCCTCCCTTCCTCTCCCTCTCCCTCAGTCTCCCTTCCTCTCCCTCTCCCTCAGTCTCCCCCTCCCTCCCTCTGTCTCACCCTCTGTCTCACCCTCCCTTCCTCTCCCTCTGTCTCACCCTCTGTCTCGCCCTCCCTTCCTCTCCCTCTGTGTCCCCCTCCCTCCCTCTCCCTCTGTCTCCCCCTCCCTCCCTCTCCCTCTGTCTCACCCTCCCTCCCTCTCCCTCTGTCTCACCCTCCCTTCCTCTCCCTCTGTCTCACCCTCCCTTCCTCTCCTCTCCCTCTGTCTCACCCTCCTCTTCCTCTCCCTCTGTCTCACCCTCCTCTCCCTCTCCCTCCCCTCCTCTCCCTCTGTCTCTCCCTCTGTCTCACCCTTCTCTTCCTCTCCCTCTGTCTCACCTTCCTCTCCCTCTCCCTCTCCCTCCCCCTCCCTTCCTCTCCCTCTGTCCCACCCTCCCTTCCTCTCCTCTCCCTCTGTCTCACCCTCCCTTCCTCTCTCTCTGTCTCACCCTCCCTTCCTCTCCCTCTGTCTCACCCTCCCTTCCTCTCCCTCTCCCTCTGTCTCACCCTTCTCTGCCTCTCCCTCTGTCTCACCTTCCTCTTCCTCTCTCTCTGTCTCACCCTCCCTTCCTCTCCCTCTGTCTCACCCTCCTCTTCCTCTCCCTCTCCCTCACCCTCCTCTTCCTCTCCCTCTGTCTCACCCTCCTCTTCCTCTCCCTCTGTCTCACCCTCCCTTCCTCTCATCTTCCTCTCCCTCTGTCTCACCTTCCTCTTCCTCTCTCTCTGTCTCACCCTCCCTTCCTCTCTCTCTGTCTCACCCTCCCTTCCTCTCCCTCTTCCTCACCCTTCCTTCCTCGTGACCAACTTAGTAAAAGTAGGAAAGACTAAATAAATAAACTAACAATAATAAAAATGAATAAAACACAAATAAAGTCAAATGAATGACTGTTTAAAAACTAAATAAATAAATATGTCCAGCTGTGGGTTTTAAAATGTCCGCTCTCTAATATGTCCTCGCGGGTGCCTCGGAGTGGGAAGTGGATACCAGCTGCTTCCCTAATCTCATGTTGGGAATACTTTACTCTGATGTCTAACACCGCCCCTGCAGCTGCTCGTTGGGTGCGCTTGATTTCCCCACCTCCACACGGCCACTTCATTACCTAATGGCTTCGTAAGTGGCAGCTGCTCTGAAGTGAAGCACACTTTGTAGCCTGAAGCTGCAGGGAACACGGAGGATAATGAATGTCCTCCGCAGGGACAACAACACTTGACTGAAACACTCAAGTAAAGAACAAATATGCAAAACACGACTTGAGTAAATGTGCTTTCCAACACGGCGTCTACTCCGACAGGTACGAAGTGAGCACGTGCCCACGCGGTTAAAACAGACGCACGTGTGTTTTAATTTCAGAGGACGAGCAAAGGAGGAAATGAAATGTTAAGCGTCAGTTTGCACCATACAGTCTATGGTTTGTGTATACTTTAAAGCAGATGAGAGTGTCTTGTCGTAAAGACGTGGAGTTCTTTGCCGAATGATTTAAAGGGCTGTAAGAACATTTCTATGTTTAAGAACACGTATAAAGAAAGCGTAATGAGACAGTATGAAGGTGACTTTTGATTGTGTTAAAATAAGATCTTCTCCCTGCTCCTTTCCACCAGGCACTAATACAAAAGAAAGAAAGAACCAGTATACGTGTGCACAGGGCCGGCCCTGACAAATGTGCTGCCCTAGGCAAGATTTTAGCTGGCGCCCCCCCCCCAAATGCAGACACTTACACTCACTATGACTCGTGCGTGTTGTGGCGTGACATGACCACCAAAACAGAAAGATATGGACACAAGATGTGTGCAACTGTATTTAGTTTCCTATCCATTTGAACATGATTTAAGTGGGGGGGGGACCTAACCTCCTCTAGGGGGGTCCGGGGGCATGCACCCCAGGGATGGCTTTTTTTTTAATATTGAAGTTGAAAGCATCACTCCGGTGCACTTTGAGAGCAACATTAGGAGCTCTATGGATACATCTCTCAGCACCAGATGAAACTTTTTTCTTTTTCTTTATGGATATTTTACAAATCACTCTCCTTTCAAACTGTATTCTTGTTTATTAATAACAACTTTTTTGTACTGTCATATAGTATTTTATACCTGTTTTTCTCTTATTTTTGTATAACTATAATGATCATATAAAGGTGTGCCTTTACCTCACCGAGCTGAGGTTATCAGAGCCTCGCAGTCTTTCAGGAGAGAGCTCTCTAAAGCCCCTCGCGGCCGCTCACACAGTAAATTCCAATGTTAATAAAAGCACACAGAAGCTGTGTACGTTTTTTGGGAGTTTGATTTATTTTAAATGAACACAAATACAACATTAAAACCTATAATTGCACACGGCCCTGCGTGTGCATGTTTTAAAATAAGTGCCATGTGTGGAATAAAGAAATGAACACCAAGCATGCTCCTGGCAGTGATGGTTTCTCTGCAGCTCCACTAGATGTCACGCACGCAGCGCTGCTGGATATTGATGAGGACTCGCTTCGCTTACCCAGCATCCTTCACTCCCATTTGTCAGAAATATCCCACTCCTGGAGAAACATAAGTCACACTGCTGCAACATCAACACTCCATCTGGTTTCACTGGGGGGGGATACACTTGATGAATATCTAACACACACACAC
>CM070436.1:45669814-45672314 GCA_036324595.1 Champsocephalus gunnari | reverse complement strand
ATGACAAACAGCTCTGACATTTACTCTGCGCTGGTGACGGGGAGACGGTAATGAAGGAGAAGGAGACGGAGACGGAAACAAGGAGAGAAGGATCCTCTCCCTGGTGTGCGCTGATGAAATTACAAAGGGTCAGGCCTGATAAAGTGTCGGGAAAAACATTGATGGAGGGAGAAACAACCTTTTCAGGAATCGTCCGTTTGCTCCAAACTGAACCTGAGTAGCTGAAGCTCGACAGACATGGGGAGTAACGGATTACAGGATCAGAGCATGTGGGGATCTCTAGCAGGATGGCTGTGTTCTCAAAACATGAAAAGACAGATCGTGTTTGTTGTAAAAGATCAGATGTTATGTCTTCTCTGTAAGCTGTTCTGTTCTGTAGGATAAGGCTTCGACTGAATCTGCTTCATGGGATTCAAGTGGCCTAATCATCTTCTTTAAAGGTCCCATTTCCACTGATCATAATAATTCCATTGTTGAGATATAGAATAGATTTACATAGTTCAATGTTCCAAACTCACGTTGGTTTCTCACAGCATCTCTAGTCTGTGTATTCACTCTCTGTCCTACAAGGCTTCTTGGAGCTCCTGCCCCCCCCCCTCCCTATGAGCCCACTGTGCTCTGATTGGTCAGCTCGTCCACTCTGTTCTGATGAGTCCACCACCGTTACAGCGGAACATCAGTGATTATGTGTTACCATGGCATGCGTTAGCAACCAGAAAATGACACCAGTGATAAATGACATTACTAGTATTTTCGATAATAAGCAGAGTTGAGCAGCTCTGTTTGTTGACCTTTCCAAAGCGTTTGACACCGTCGATCATCGCGTCTTAAAGCAGAGGCTACTCAGTATCGGCATGTCCAGCCGTGCAGTGGGTGGTTTGTGAACTACCTCTCTGAAAGGTCCCCATGTGTTCATTTTGATGGACTGTCTTCTGAGTGGTTAAACATTTCTAATGGTGTTCCACAAGGCTCTGTTTTAGGACCACTTTTATTCTCCATATATATTAACAGCGTAGGTGAACATGTGGATGAAGCTACTTTACATTATGCGGATGATACCGTGATGTATTGTGCAGGTCCCTCCATTAAAGAGGCTGGTGTTACATTACAGGCTGTTTTTAACACTACTCAGACTCAGCTCTCTGAACTAAAGCTTCTTCTAAATGTGGATCAAACCAAGGTAATGCTCTTTTCTAAAGCTAAAAAGACACCAGAGCCTGTTTTAGATATTGTAACTACGCAAGGAACAAAACTTGAAGTGGTTGCCTGTTACAAATACCTTGGTATCTGCTTGATGATTGTCTCTCTTTTAAACTTCATGTCAATAACCTGCTTAAAAAACTGAGGGTGAGGCTAGGTTTCTTCTTCAGGAACAAGTCCTGCTTCTCCTTGAGGCCAGGAAGAGGCTCTGTGACCTTTGACCTGTGCTGGACTCTGGGGATCTGGTCTATATGAATGCACCGGCCCATAGCCTGGTCCAGTTAGATGCTGCGTATCACAGCGCTCTGAGATGTGTGACAGGCTGTAAAGCATTAACCCATCACTGTACCCTGTAGCAAGGGCTGGTTTGCTTCACTGACTGCACGGAGGCTCAGTCACTGGTACATCTTTATACACAAAGCCATGCTAGGGAAACCTCCATCTTCCATCTGCTCCCTGATCTCACGGAGAATTGTAAGTGGCTACTGCCTGAGATCGCATGCTGTGGTTTTATTAAATGTGCCAACTGCTAGGACTGTCTTAGGGAAGACAGCTTTTAGATGCAGCTCCTCTGTCTTGGAACAGTCTGCACATTAAATGGAAACTGAACAATCTGGTGCCACTAAATGTTTTTAAAGCTCGGTTGGATGCTACTCAATCGGAAGCTGTTGGTACCTGCTCATGTGGATAATTATGTAAATGATGCTGTGTGATGTCCTTTTGTTGTTCTGTTTATGTTTTTATGTTTCATGTGGAACTACTTGAGCAGGTCTCCCTTGGAAAAGAGATCAATGATCTCAATGGGATTTATCTGTATAAATAAAGGTTTGAAATGAAATGAAATGAGTAATGACAAACCAATGAGAATGCTGCGTGGGGTCTGGGGGCCGTGTTGGCGGGACGCTGCGCGGCTCGCGGCTGCGAGGAGCGGACAGTGTGAGCTGGGCTCATTTCCTGCTTGCTGCGTGGGATCTGCGAGACAGCGAGACATCGCGAATGGATGCAGGAAGTGCTGAGGGGGCTGCAGCACCCCCATCTGCGAGGCTCCAATTTTTTTTAAAACATATTGGAAGAGAAATGACTAAAATCTCTGAGTGGATCAGCTGTTATCTCTTTTCTGTCAGCTGTTCTCTAATGCTTTAACTGTGAATCTATGCCTATTCTTTCACACACAGTGACGTCACGAGCTACCCACAATGCAACGCGCGCCATATATATATAAATACGCCATTTTCCTGGAGGTGCTAATATCCTGGAGGTGCTAATGTAAACAGCTAGCTAACGTAGCCAGGCAGAGCGC
>CM070436.1:45659814-45664814 GCA_036324595.1 Champsocephalus gunnari | reverse complement strand
AGAGATTGAGACCATAAAGTCATCAGGAAAGCCTTTCATGAGTTAATGAATCAAGTGTTTTGTATTGTTTTTATATCTGGATCTGGATCTGGATTAATACTGAGCTAAACCCAGAGGTGTCGCGGTGAATAATCCCAGCTAAATGAATGAACCAGATCCACTCCGCGGACCGGATATAGAGCTGATCTGACTTATAACATGATCATATTTGGTATATTGTAAATCTCGTCACCCATTATTTACGTATCGTAATGCTATATCGTAAATCCCCAGAATCTGTGTGAGCCTTTTGGTGCCATCCCCTCCTCTCTATGTAACCTTTTCCCTCTGAAATACACACACACTTGACAGAAACACACACACACACACACACACACACACACACACACACACACACACACACACACACACACACACATCAACGAGGTCAAACAGGGACGAAACAGCTGTAATGCTCTCCTCTACTCCTGGTCCTCTCTGATCACGGTCATTAGAGCCTCTCCATCACTAAGCACTGTTATTTCATCCAGCTCTTCCGACAGGATGTTTGGTCCAGACCGACACGTGTCAGATGCCACACAAATGTACATAGACTAACACACACACGCATCTGTAAATGGTAAATGGACTGTATAAATACACTGAACAAAAATATAAACGCAACACTTTTGTTTTTGCTCCCATTTTTCATGAGATGAACTCAAAGATCTAAAACATTTTCTATAAACACAACATAACCATTTCTCTCAAATATTGTTCACAAATCTGAAAGAATGTGTGATAGTGAGCACTTCTCCTTTGCCGAGATAACCCATCCCACCTCTCAGGTGTGGCATATCAAGATGCTGATTAGACAGCATGATTATTGCACAGGTGGGCCTTAGGCTGGCCACCATAGAAGGCCACTCTGAAACGTGCAGGTTTGCTTTATTGGGGGGGGTCTGGGGGGGTCCGAAAACCAGTCAGTATCTGGGGTAGGGGTAGGGGTAGGGTTAGGGTAATGTTGTGAATCGAGTGGCCCATGGTGGTGGTGGGGTTATGGTATGGGCAGGCGTATGTTATGGACGACGAACACAGGCCACTCGATTCACAACATTACCCTACCCCTACCCCTCACACCAGATACTGACTGGTTTTCGGACCCCCCCAGGTATACAGGTATTTGAGTTCAACATGTAAGAAGTAGAAAGTACAGGTATTTGAGTTCAACATGTAAGAAGTCAAAGTAAAAAGTGGTCAGAAAAATAAGTAGTGGAGTAAAGTACTGATACCAGAAACATGTACTTCAGTACAGTAACGAAGTATTTGTACTCCACTACCTCTGTCTCTTTATCCAGTCTTTTAGACCCCTCAAAGCTTCACATACTACGAGTCATTCACACCTCATTCATGCTCAATCCACACACATTCAGTTTATTGTTTTCTGGCATCGCTTTAACATTTTATGGGGAAAATCTGCATTTTGCAATTTTTGTCTAAACATCCTGCATGTTATTATTATTATTATTATATTTAATTATGTGTTTACATATTATTGTTAAGGTAACTAAAGCTTATCCTAACATTGCCTCTACAGTATTAGTATAATCCGATTATTATGAAGTATTAAATAATATTCTTATCATTTTATAAAGTGTTTTACTTTTAATAATTTAGGTGGATTTTACATAATAATGAGTTCAGCATTTTAATTGTAATGGAGTATATTGAGACTGCAGTATTTTTACTTTAATTTACTCAAAAGGATCTGAATATTTCTTCCACCTCTGGATGAACACTTTTCGGATGTGTAAATAAATAAATCATTTTTTTATACATAATTTAGAGTTCCAGTATTATTTGGTCATGAAGGATGGGTCATGCCCGAAAGAACGAGATTGCGGATACAAGCGGTCGAGATGGGTTTCCTCCGCAGGGTGGCTGGCGTCTCCCTTAGGGATAAGGTGAGAAGTTCGGTCATCAGGGAGGGACTCGGAGTTGAGCCGCTCCTCCTTCGCGTCGAAAGGAGCCAGTTGAGGTGGTTCGGGCACCTAGTTAGGATGCCACCTGGGCGCCTCCCTAGGGAGGTGTTCCAGGCACGTCCAGCTGGGAGGAGACCGAGGGGTAGACCTAGGACCAGGTGGAGGGACTATATCTCTTCTGGCCTGGGAGCGCCTTGGGACCCCCCAGTCAGAGCTGGTTGATGAGGGGACAGGAACGTCTGGGGCTCTCTGCTGGAACTGATACCCCCGAGACCCGACCACGGATAAGCGGGAGAAGATGGATGGATTTATTTGGCCATAGCTAGTTAGATAGCTAAATTAGCTAGTTAGCTTGTTAGATAGCTATGTAAGCTAGTTAGATAGCTTGTAAAGTAAATAGCTAGATATATATAGACAACGTTAGTTATTTTGTAAAGCAGATAGCTAACTGTGAAGGTAGTTAAATAGCACACAGTTTAATTGAATTCAGTCTCTAGGAGTCTAGGTTAACTTGTTTTTATAAAAGTAGAAGCGGGAGAAGATGGATGGAATATTTTTGTTCATCAACTTGACACTGCTTCAGTTTGTGCAGTATAATAACTCTCATGTTTCATTTCATTATTATTGTTGATTTTTTTTATATTTTTGTTTTAGACATTTGAATCAAATCAAATCAAACACTGAAAAACCCTCAGGTTTCCTCTCCCTAATGAATAGCTCTTCCAGACGGACTCATCTCCTGAGAGAACCGCAGCAGGTGTTCACATCTCATCTGCTTGCTGCTAAATGTTCCTGAGAGGCGGCTGTTCACGGCTGTAATGATCCTGACTCACTTTGGTCATCACCAAGTGTATATCTGTCCTTTTGAGTGTTGTGATGAGGACATGAGGCAGGAGAGAGACAGCTGGAGAGATCCAATAATCAGCCACATCAATACCACTGTCACACGGGCTTACATATCAAATCCAAATGAGACGCTACATACTGATATACACCTGGACATCAGCAGGAGAGGACTCTTTAAAGTAGAGACACTACATACTGATATACACCTGAACATCAGCAGGAGAGGACTCTTTAAAGTAGAGACACTACATACTGATATACACCTGAACATCAGCAGGAGAGAACTCTTTAAAGTAGAGACACTACATACTGATATACACCTGAACATCAGCAGGAGAGGACTCTTTAAAGTAGAGACACTACATACTGATATACACCTGAACATCAGCAGGAGAGGACTCTTTAAAGTAGAGACACTACATACTGATATACACCTGAACATCAGCAGGAGAGGACTCTTTAAAGTAGAGACACTACATACTGATATACACCTGAACATCAGCAGGAGAGAACTCTTTAAAGTAGAGACACTACATACTGATATACACCTGAACATCAGCAGGAGAGGACTCTTTAAAGTAGAGATGCTACATACTGATATACACCTGAACATCAGCAGGAGAGGACTCTTTAAAGTAGAGACACTACATACTGATATACACCTGAACATCATCAGGAGAGGACTCTTTAAAGTAGAGCCACTACATACTGATATACACCTGAACATCAGCAGGAGAGGACTCTTTAAAGTAGAGACACTACATACTGATATACACCTGAACATCAGCAGGAGAGGACTCTTTAAAATAGAGACACTACACACTGATATACACCTGAACATCAGCAGGAGAGGACTCTTTAAAGTAGAAACATTACATACTGATATACACCTGAACATCAGCAGGAGAGGACTCTTTAAAGTAGAGACACTACACACTGATATACACCTGAACATCATCAGGAGAGGACTCTTTAAAGTAGAGACACTACATACTGATATACACCTGAACATCAGCAGGAGAGGACTCTTTAAAGTAGAGACACTACATACTGATATACACCTGAACATCATCAGGAGAGGACTCTTTAAAGTAGAGACACTACATACTGATATACACCTGAACATCAGCAGGAGAGGACTCTTTAAAGTAGAGACACTACATACTGATATACACCTGAACATCAGCAGGAGAGGACTCTTTAAAGTAGAGACACTACACACTGATATACACCTGAACATCAGCAGGAGAGGACTCTTTAAAGTAGAAACATTACATACTGATATACACCTGAACATCAGCAGGAGAGGACTCTTTAAAGTAGAGACACTACACACTGATATACACCTGAACATCATCAGGAGAGGACTCTTTAAAGTAGAGACACTACATACTGATATACACCTGAACATCAGCAGGAGAGGACTCTTTAAAGTAGAGACACTACACACTGATATACACCTGAACATCATCAGGAGAGGACTCTTTAAAGTAGAGACACTACATACTGATATACACCTGAACATCAGCAGGAGAGGACTCTTTAAAGTAGAGACACTACATACTGATATACACCTGAACATCAGCAGGAGAGGACTCTTTAAAGTAGAGACACTACATACTGCTATACACACGAACATCAGCAGGAGAGGACTCTTTAAAGTAGAGACACTACATACTGATATACACCTGAACATCATCAGGAGAGGACTCTTTAAAGTAGAGACACTACATACTGATATACACCTGAACATCATCAGGAGAGGACTCTTTAAAGTATAGACAGTACATACTGATATACACCTGAACATCAGCAGGAGAGGACTCTTTAAAGTAGAGACACTACATACTGATATACACCTGAACATCATCAGGAGAGGACTCTTTAAAGTAGAGACACTACATACTGATATACACCTGGACATCAGCAGGAGAGGACTCTTTAAAGTAGAGACACTACATACTGATATACACCTGAACATCAGCAGGAGAGGACTCTTTAAAGTAGAGACACTACATACTGATATACACCTGGACATCAGCAGGAGAGGACTCTTTAAAGTAGAGACACTACATACTGATATACACCTGGACATCAGCAGGAGAGGACTCTTTAAAGTAGAGACACTACATACTGATATCCACCTGAGCATCAGCAGAATGTCCTCTCCTCGGCACCTCCTCGTTCTTTCTC
>CM070436.1:45653134-45655634 GCA_036324595.1 Champsocephalus gunnari | reverse complement strand
CACGCAGCGTCAGGAAATAAAACCCTCTCTTTCCTCCGTACCCAAATCTCTAAAAACGGGGAACAACGGAGCTGATCCAGATTTGCGTCCGATACGACGTATTATCTGAAATGTGGACCCACGGGCCAATCAGAAAGCTGCTATCAGAAACAATGCCCGACTGCTTTGGACGTAATCTGGTCGGTGTTTACATTAGCATCGCTAACACTCAGAGCTAACCTGTACTGGAGAGCATGTGTGTGAAGAAGCAGGAAGTAGAAAGGAACTCAGCTTGTGGTGTAACCGGCAAGAGAGAAAGCCTTTGAGCTCCAGACTGTTTCAGATCCTTGATAATCCATGATATGGAGTTTCATCACGGCAGCATTTAGTTTAGACGGTAGCTGCCGGGTCCCGCATGAGCTCAGACCCTCCTCTTTAAAGCTTTATCCCCAAATCAGCACTTTTGAAACAGGAAGTGAAATAGAGGGATATGAAGCGTGGCTAGAATGATCTGTTTGGTGTTTGGAGCAAAACACTTCATAGACATGTTTTTTATATATTTTTATAGAGCTGTGCTATTGCCTACAAATAGCATGATAGGTGACCTTTAACTTATAATGATATATACCTTAAAAGCGTACAAAGTCGTTTTTTTTAAAACAAAAATGTAAATTAGAGTGCAGTAAGAAACCGTATTGTGAGTATTAATGTGCAATTTGCACATCTCAGGGATATTGAAAAGGGAAATCTAGAGAGAATGAAGCTGTGATTTCTGTCCCAGAGGTGAAGGACATCGATCAAGACTACAATAAAATAAATGCTTCTCAGAAGAACGCAGATATTTAAATGGTAACAAACGTGATTCATTGTCATAAAAACCCTAATAACAAATGTAGAATATTCCTCCTGCCGCTCCCGAGGGGAACACTGAGCCGCTGCTCGTACCGCTGCATACTAATGGGGTGATTATGAGGGCTAATTATCACATGGCACTTGTCAAGGAGGAGCCGAGCCGTTTGCCCCGAGGACGAAATGCAAAACAGAGACAAACTGTTGTTTCTGCTGAGAGCCATGAAGGAGGAGAGTCTCTCTTTTATTCCACCGGAGTCAAGAGGACAGGAAACACACCAGCAGCTACAGACATGCAGAAACATATACAATGTACACACAGAGGACTCGACCCTCACCGTGAGTCAACGCTGCACTGAAGTCCTCCGTCAGTATTAACGTACTTCATGAATACATTAGTCACATGTTGGTATGAAATATGCATACACCCTGAGGCCAGCATATGATAACAGGGAGGGAACACTGACAGTGCTGTGACTCCAACCAGGGAGGAACAGCCATATACAGAAAGCTATTACACGGCTTAGTTGAATACTCGATTCTGATTGGTCAATATGGACATTTCAGAGGTCTCAGACGCATTGCTAAGGAGGATCAAGGGACTATATGCAGTCATATCAATCCGCAGAAAGAAGTCCGGTCAATTTAACGTCAGCTGTGGACAACAAACATTACTTTTGATCCGTCTCGATGTTCCTTTCTTTATTATTATAACCTCTGAATCCCTACTATTACACATCTCAGTAGAAAACTGCAGCTCCTCAATACTTCATTCAGATATTTATGACATTTAAGATAACATTTTCCATTTTCTCTCCTGCTTCACCAGGGACGCGGGAAGTCCGTCAGAGTTGGGGGTGCTGCTAGTAGCGTCTCGAAACTGTGACGCGCTGGGTGTGCTAGTGGAGCCGCGTTTGGGGGTGCGGGTGCTAGTGGAGCCGCGTTTAGGGGTGCGGGTGCTAGTGGAGCCTCGCAGCGGAGAAACTGTGACGCGCTGGGGGGGGCGCTAGTGGAGCGGGGTTGGGGGTGCGGGGGGTGCGGGTTAGTGGAGCCTCGCAGATGGGGTTGCTGCAGCCCCCTCAGCACCCCCCCCTTCCCGCGTCCATGTGCTTGACCACATCCTTGACTATTGAATAACGTTTTGCCTGGGACTGGTTTCAAGTCAAAGTCCTGCATTCAAAATGTAACTCAAGTACAAGTACAAAAGTATTGGCAGCAAGATATACTTAAAGTACCAAAAGTAAAAGTATGAAAACTGGCCCCATTTTACTGGTTTCATTATCAGTGATGCATTCATGTGTCTATCATTTTAAATGTTGCAGCTGGTAAAGGATGAAATAACTTTTTGCACTGACAGGTATCTCCACCCACAATAGTACATTATAAAAAACTGAATTTCATTTTTGTATAAGACAGACATGCTCAAATAAGGTACATGTACTTCAAAGTGTATTTAAGTACAATACTTGAGTACATTAGCCAGTTACTTCTAACCACTGTCTTTCAGCCATGCCATGGAATTGCACATTAGTATTAAAATGACCCAAGATGGGTGCTCTCTCTGCGCGTTAAAGCCAGAGACATTATTAATACGATTTGACCAATTCATTTGTAATATTTACAATGCAGCGTCAAAGAAAAGTTCCAAATAAGATTTAGACTTACATTTTAA
>CM070436.1:45640634-45648134 GCA_036324595.1 Champsocephalus gunnari | reverse complement strand
TGTTTATATGCATTTTGTTTTTCCAGGAAAAGAGATAACAGAAATATACAAGTATTAGTAGAGACAACATAATTAATCAAATCAAAGAAAATGGAAATGGAAAATCGTCACAAGGTGTTAACAATAATTATTACACGGCTTAGTTGAATACTCGATTCTGATTGGCCAATTCAGAACACGTTGTTAATCCCGTAGTACAGACCGCTGTCAAGCACTTATTGACCGTTGTTAAGGACGCTCACATCTGCACAAAGATTTTCGAACTGACCAGACAAGAGGGACAAGAAAACAGCGGAGAAGTAACGGGCAGAAACCCTCCAGACATAGACATCAAAACATATCCAGTTCCTTTGGCGTCAGGGCAGGATATCGAGATACTTCCCACGGTTAGACAAAATCAATTGTGCTTCTTTTAAAGCAATCCGCGATGTTTTTAAATCTGTAATCAAAAAGGTCCGCCTTCCTGCCGTGGCTACGTTTTCTAAATCCATAAAAGCATTTCAATTAATATTGGGAGTCATGTTGTCGTTGGGGAGAATGTGGCGTCGGGCTCCGGATCCGCCTGTCGGGTGTCCTTACCCCCACAATGACCGCCTCGCTGCACATTATCCCTTACCGAAAAGCTCCCATCCAATCATATCGTGCATACTAATGTTGTATCCAGTGTTGATCAAAAATGCTTTAGGAATTCCCTCCACATTTGATAGAAGGTGTCAGGCTTTCCTTTTCCAAGCCGGACCACGAGAGGGGTTTCATCCAGCGACTGAAGGGGAGGTTTTCTCAAAGATGTTTTGAGTCTTCAGAGAAATCCAGGAATCCAGAGTTTTGGGAAGTCTGGTAATCTGTCTGAAGCATCCTTCCTAGATTTGAAACAGTTTTAGTGTCTATTGTTTTGTCCCGTCAAAAGTGTCGAGTCGCGTCCTGTTCCATGTTTTTGTTTAGTCAAATGTTGTCTCCCACTTCCTGTTTTATTTTGACACTCACCTGTTGTGTTCATTCCAGGTTCCTTGACTCCCCGGGTGTTTCTCAATGTCGAGGAAGGATGCTCCAGAGCCACTATTTCAAGCATGCTACGTCATCGAGTGCCGCCGAAGGACTGTTCCAATGTCCGGCATACTTGGAATTCCACCGAGGCCGGCGTACTTCGTAGCGGGACATTTTGAGGCTGCTCATGTGTAGACAGGCCGTTTCTCAATCGCGAGGATGCTTGCTTGGTAGCACACGTCTTCCGAGTCACTTCCTTCAGAAGCGAGGCAAGAATCCTTCCTGGCATTCGGAAAACGAAGAGTGGAACAGGCTAGCAAGTGTGCAGGTGTGCGTCATATGAGAGGCCCAGTCTTACATTTTCCGCCACAGATTTGGGGAAATTGGTCCGTGCGCAAAGCATTGTGGGGATTTTAAGGACGCGAAGTCTACCCATGTGCAGCCTCGACGTAAATCGCGCTCCATTTCAGGTTAGCCTGTTCCACCATTCTTTGTTTTCCGAGGCTAGGAAGGATTCTTGCCTCGCTTCTGAAGCAAGTGACTCAGAAGAGTGCTACCAAGCAAGCGTCCTTGACATTGAGAAACAGCAATATGTACGTGTGTGTTTCAGTAAGCCGTATTGTGACTGAAGAACGTGTTCAATTCTGACTATTTCAACCTCTCCGATCATCGTGTCCGCTTAAAACTATTTATTATTATTTTGGTCACTCTGCACATCTCTCTCGTCTCTCGAGCGTCTCTCTCGTTTCTCTCTCGTCTCCCTCAGCGCTGACCGTCAGATCCAGATGTGAATAATCACGATATTATCCTGAATGATAGGATGTGACACTCCTCTGATCGCTCCAGGATGACCTTGACTCCTCGGAGCTCCTGTACCCTCTCCTTCACCCCTCTTCCTCACCTATTCCCTGCCTAAAAACATCATCATCATCATCATCATCAGCTATCCTACCCCCTCTCCTCCTCTCCTTCTCTTCTCTTTTTACTCTACTCATCGAGCGCTTTCACCCCACATGTGCACTCATGGAAACTCTATCGTCCCAGATTCCCCTAAATCTAAAGATACCGTCTGCTGGAGCCTCACATCTCCATCTCCTCCTCCTCCTCCTCCTCCTCCTCCTCCTCCTCCTCCTCCTCCTCCTCCTCCTCCTCCTCCTCCATTCAGGCGAGATCTAATTCAGCGATGAATAATGGATGGCTGGATGGAGGGAAGACTTTCATCCATCAAGGTTTTGTTTCCGTCCTCTCGCAGGATGGCTGAGGCGCTCGTGCAGGGCAGCATGCAGTGGCTGCTGCTCTTCCCCACTCAGTGTACACATCATTGTTTTCCAGTAGGTCTGCAGACTATCAACTGTGTTTGAATTCGGTTTTGAAAATATTGATAGTTTTCAATCTTGTGTCCTAAGAATGGATCCATCGTCCTATGTCAATCAGAGCAAGCAGGAAGTCTCCATATTTGGGAGCATATATGCAACAAACCTTCAACTCAAACACAACCTGGCTGTTATGGCGCATTTCCACTGCAGCGCGGTGTAAGCATGCCGTGCCCGTTTCTGGTTGCGTTTCCACTCGGCGTAGTTCCGGCTACTTTTTCACAGTTTTCTGGCTCTCCAAAATCGAGGTTCTAGGGCCAGGAACAACCGGGCTGAGTCGGGCTGAGTGTGCTAAACTAGAGAGAGAATCGCTGGCAAGGGGGCTACAACTACAACGAGATGAACATATGTGACCGTGATTTAATTGAAAACCCTTTAAAATGCGTGTTTTCTGAATGGAGATCGGCTAGTTACCGCCCCAGCTACTAAACTGTAATGGAAACACAGCATAAAGTGAGCCTGGCCTACCGAGGCCTAACTATACCGTACTGAGCCGAGCGAGGCCCTGCAGTGGAAAAGCGCCATTAAACTAGGGTCAGTTATGCATTCGCTGATCATTTTAAGATTGGTAGCAAACGTTAGCTCGTAGATAGATAACGTTATCTAGCTAGTCTTAGAGATTAGAAGGATAGCAAATATTATCTTTGGCCATTTTTAAACTTCGTCCTGCAGCCACTGACAGAGGATGGATGCTGTAAATCCATTACGTCACTTCAGTGTAGCTGAGAGTCCTAAACACAATGCATTATTTACAATTCAGCTATAGTGCTAACCGAAGAACATGTTTTCGTTTAATATTTGAAAAGGGGCGGGGCTCCATAAAATGATTTGACCGAATATTAAAACAGTTGCTGATTACTCAATCAACCAATCAAAACGTTAGGGCTCAGAGTGCCGGCCATCGCTCGTCCTCCCCGTCTCCATCCAATTACCCAACACCTTTCGCTCGTTCATTATCACCGTTCGATTAGGGCCTGACCTTGGGATAGTGATCCTGTATTGACCCTGACCCCCCCGATCCCTCCCCTCTAACACCCTCAGAAACCTCATCAAAGGACCAGTCCCACAATGCACTGCTGCATCATTCACTGCTTGAAGTTGGCTTGAGTCCACTCGATCCTGCTTAAACCCATCCTGCAGCTTCATTATGCGTGAGGCTGCTCGGGAGACGTCCTGTTTTAAGTGCTTCGTTTGAGAGGACGTCGATGCCATGGCAGGTTATTGAGGACTAATCATCTCCTCTGGGTGAAGGGCCTCGGGCGTCTTCGCTTCTCCGGAACATATTGGTGGTTCGGAGCAGAGAAGCGCTAAAAACAGCTTCATGACATTTGAATAGACAACGTACACGGATGCGTCTAAGAGGACGTTACCGATCTGACTCCGTTTGGGTCTTTGTTATTATCATGTATTTATTTATAAGGACCGTTCATACGAATACATTAGCCTCAAAGAGGAGAGATGGAGTATGCCAGCTTTGAGCTAATATCTCATTTCCAGCCGCAGTCCTCATTGTGTCCTTTCCCCTAAATATATATAATATAATTATAATACAGCTTTATTTGTAAAAGCACTTTAAAAACTCCAGATTCTGCTGGACAGAGAAATAAATTATTGCACAGGCCCACCACTCACTGTACCTGCAAGGATATTTCATGGCACTGTTGAAAGCAGACCGTATCGGGAACCTCTCTCATTATGTCATGGACTACATGTTAAAACCCTCGCAGCCCCGCCTTTATCCTCTTCCTAGGAGGCACTGAGGTTAAGGACAGAGGAAAGGAACCCACCCCCACAAAACCCCACAGTTAGAGCCTGGAAGCCAGCAGCCCGTCACAGAGGCCATCAATAATGCAGAGTGACGTCTACCTGTCTGTCTGCCTCTCCGTCTGTCTGTCTGCTGCTCACCTCCTGAGAGCTGCTGACCTCTCACACACACACACATGCACGCACACGCACACATGCACGCACACACACACACACACATGCACACACACACACACACACATGCACACACGCACACACACATGCACACACACACACACGCACACACACACATGCACAAACCAAACACACACACACGCACGCACACACGCACACACACACACACACACACACATACACACACACACACACACACGCACACGCACACACACTGGGCTCTGTGTTCCTCGTGGCTGCAGGGGTGTGTGTTCTGCATGGTGTGTACATGTGTGTGTTTATCTATGGATCTACTGCATCCCATGACACAGTATTTATACTAGAAGCTGTATATTATTCTAGTTTAGCTTCATTCTATTGGCATGGCTGTTTTTAAATGTATTTAAATGTCCTTTCAGGATGGTTCTCCGCTGGTTTCTTAAAAGCACTTTGAATGGCCTTGTTTTGAAAATCATTGACACCATGATTTTGACCTGCAATGCTTTGTTGCTTCCTTTAATAAAGCATTTAAGACCTTTAGTACACGGTGTATTTTATTAATGTGTAAGCTTGTAGGGTTTGTGTATAATGCATTAACTCGCTGTCATTCAACATATTGTATTAACATACTGTATGTTAAATATCCGGGTCCATATTCTTAAGTTCATCTAGGAGTCCCACGTCTTGTGGTTTTACTCATATAACCTAAACTGTTTTCAATAACACAAAGAAATCATAAAGAAAGGATGAAATGGTGCAGTGACGTTATCCGAAGGCGTCATGTCCAACATAACAGGACGAGAAAAACATATGTGTTAAGATTGTTGAACGCCCGTAATCAACATGCTTGTCCACACGGGGGAGAGAGGACCAACTCCAAGGGGGCGGCGACAGTAATAACAGCTGCTGATCCTTCTCACACGCCGGGAGAATATTAAGCAGCGCCGTGTTCCACCCTAACATCTCATGTTCGCATACGGGAGACAAAATGGTGGACGAGCGAACAGAACATAATAAGTGGCGGTTGAAATGATAGATTGACCAGAAGCTGGGATTCATTTGAAGCTGCTGCTCTCTTTAAAGAGTCCTCTCCCTCCTGCTGATGTTCAGGTGTATATCTGTCTCTACTTTAAAGAGTCCTCTCCTGCTGATGTTCAGGTGTATATCAATATGTAGTGTCTCTACTTTAAAGAGTCCTCTCCTGCTGATGTTCAGGTGTATATCAGTATGTAGTGTCTCTACTTTAAAGAGTCCTCTCCTGCTGATGTTCAGGTGTATATCAGTATGTAGTGTCTCTACTTTAAAGAGTCCTCTCCTGCTGATGTTCAGGTGTATATCAGTATGTAGCGTCTCCTTTAAAGAGTCCTCTCCTGCTGATGTTCAGGTGTATATCAGTATGTAGTGTCTCTACTTTAAAGAGTCCTCTCCTGCTGATGTTCAGGTGTATATCAGTGTGTAGTGTCTCTACTTTAAAGAGTCCTCTCCTGCTGATGTTCAGGTGTATATCAGTATGTAGTGTCTCTACTTTAAAGAGTCCTCTCCTGCTGATGTTCAGGTGTAGATCAGTATGTAGTGTCTCTACTTTAAAGAGTCCTCTCCTGCTGATGTTCAGGTGTATATCAGTATGTAGTGTCTCTACTTTAAAGAGTCCTCTCTTGCTGATGTTCAGGTGTATATCAGTATGTAGTGTCTCTACTTTAAAGAGTCCTCTCCTGCTGATGTTCAGGTGTAGATCAGTATGTAGTGTCTCTACTTTAAAGAGACCTCTCCTGCTGATGTTCAGGTGTATATCAGTATGTAGTGTCTCTACTTTAAAGAGTCCTCTCCTGCTGATGTTCAGGTGTATATCAGTATGTAGTGTCTCTACTTTAAAGAGTCCTCTCCTGCTGATGTTCAGGTGTATATCAGTATGTAGTGTCTCTACTTTAAAGAGTCCTCTCCTGCTGATGTTCAGGTGTATATCAGTGTGTAGTGTCTCTACTTTAAAGAGTCCTCTCCTGCTGATGTTCAGGTGTATATCAGTATGTAGTGTCTCTACTTTAAAGAGTCCTCTCCCTCCTGCTGATGTTCAGGTGTATATCAGTATGTAGTGTTTCTACTTTAAAGAGTCCTCTCCTGCTGATGTTCAGGTGTATATCAGTATGTAGTGTCTCTACTTTAAAGAGTCCTCTCCTGCTGATGTTCAGGTGTATATCAGTATGTAGTGTCTCTACTTTAAAGAGTCCTCTCCTGCTGATGTTCAGGTGTATATCAGTATGTAGTGTCTCTACTTTAAAGAGTCCTCTCCTGCTGATGTTCAGGTGTATATCAGTACGTAGTGTCTCTACTTTAAAGAGTCCTCTCCTGCTGATGTTCAGGTGTATATCAGTATGTAGTGTCTCTACTTTAAAGAGTCCTCTCCTGCTGATGTTCAGGTGTATATCAGTATGTAGCGTCTCTACTTTAAAGAGTCCTCTCCTGCTGATGTTCAGGTGTATATCAGTGTGTAGTGTCTCTACTTTAAAGAGTCCTCTCCTGCTGATGTTCAGGTGTATATCAGTATGTAGTGTCTCTACTTTAAAGAGTCCTCTCCTGCTGATGTTCAGGTGTAGATCAGTATGTAGTGTCTCTACTTTAAAGAGTCCTCTCCTGCTGATGTTCAGGTGTATATCAGTATGTAGTGTCTCTACTTTAAAGAGTCCTCTCTTGCTGATGTTCAGGTGTATATCAGTATGTAGTGTCTCTACTTTAAAGAGTCCTCTCCTGCTGATGTTCAGGTGTAGATCAGTATGTAGTGTCTCTACTTTAAAGAGTCCTCTCCTGCTGATGTTCAGGTGTATATCAGTATGTAGTGTCTCTACTTTAAAGAGTCCTCTCCTGCTGATGTTCAGGTGTATATCAGTATGTAGTGTCTCTACTTTAAAGAGTCCTCTCCTGCTGATGTTCAGGTGTATATCAGTACGTAGTGTCTCTACTTTAAAGAGTCCTCTCCTGCTGATGTTCAGGTGTATATCAGTATGTAGTGTCTCTACTTTAAAGAGTCCTCTCCTGATGATGTTCAGGTGTATATCAGTATGTAGTGTCTCTACTTTAAAGAGTCCTCTCCTGGGAAGGTGAAAGTGTCTGAGAGGGGAATGAACATCTGCTTCGTAGCTGCTCTGCTGATCCAATGAGAAACAGACTGGAACGTTAATTTTAAAACGCCTCTATTTACTCCACTGTCTTCTTCATCACCATGGTTACTTAT
>CM070436.1:45633134-45635634 GCA_036324595.1 Champsocephalus gunnari | reverse complement strand
GAACATGAGAGAAGTAGAAAGTACAGGTATTTGAGTTCAACATGAGAGAAGTAGAAAGGACAGGTATTTGAGTTCAACATGAGAGAAGTAGAAAGGACAGGTATTTGAGTTCAACATGAGAGAAGTAGAAAGTACAGGTATTTGAGTTCAACATGAGAGAAGTAGAAAGGACAGGTATTTGAGTTCAACATGTAAGAAGTAGAAAGTACAGGTATTTGAGTTCAACATGTAAGAAGTAGAAAGTACAGGTATTTGAGTTCAACATGTAAGAATTAGAAAGTACAGGTATTTGTGTTCAACATGTAAGAAGTAGAAAGTACAGGTATTTGTGTTCAACATGTAAGAAGTAGAAAGTACAGGTGTTTGAGTTCAACATGAGAGAAGTAGAAAGTACAGGTATTTGAGTTCAACATGTAAGAAGTAGAAAGTACAGGTAGTTTGAGTTCAACATGTAAGAAGTAGAAAGTACAGGTATTTGAGTTCAACATGTGAGAAGTAGAAAGTACAGGTATTTGAGTTCAACATGTGAGAAGTAGAAAGTACAGGTATTGAGTTCAACATGTAAGAAGTAGAAAGTACAGGTATTTGAGTTCAACATGTAAGAAGTAGAAAGTACAGGTATTTGTGTTCAATATGTGAGAAGTAGAAAGTACAGGTATTTGAGTTCAACATGTGAGAAGTAGAAAGTACAGGTATTTGGGTTCAACATGTGAGAAGTAGAAAGTACAGGTATTTGAGTTCAACATGTAAGAAGTAGAAAGTACAGGTATTTGAGTTCAACATGTAAGAAGTAGAAAGTACAGGTATTTGAGTTCAACATGTAAGAAGTAGAAAGTACAGGTATTTGTGTTCAATCATGTAAGAAGTAGAAAGTACAGGTATTTGAGTTCAACATGTGAGAAGTAGAAAGTACAGGTATTTGGGTTCAACATGTAAGAAGTAGAAAGTACAGGTATTTGAGTTCAACATGTAAGAAGTAGAAAGTACAGGTATTTGTGTTCAATATGTAAGAAGTAGAAAGTACAGGTATTTGAGTTCAACATGTAAGAAGTAGAAAGTACAGGTATTTGGGTTCAACATGTGAGAAGTAGAAAGTACAGGTATTTGAGTTCAACATGTAAGAAGTAGAAAGTACAGGTATTTGAGTTCAACATGTAAGAAGTAGAAAGTACAGGTATTTGAGTTCAACATGTAAGAAGTAGAAAGTACAGGTATTTGAGTTCAACATGTGAGAAGTAGAAAGTACAGGTATTTGGGTTCAACATGTAAGAAGTAGAAAGTACAGGTATTTGGTTCAACATGTGAGAAGTACAAAGTACAGGTATTTGAGTTCAACATGTAAGAAGTAGAAAGTACAGGTATTTGGGTTCAACATGTGAGAAGTACAAAGTACAGGTATTTGTGTTCAACATGTGAGAAGTAGAAAGTACAGGTATTTGAGTTCAACATGTGAGAAGTAGAAAGTACAGGTATTTGTGTTCAACATGTGAGAAGTAGAAAGTACAGGTATTTGTGTTCAACATGTAAGAAGTACAAAGTACAGGTATTTGTGTTCAACATGTAAGAAGTAGAAAGTACAGGTATTTGGGTTCAACATGTGAGAAGTACGAAAGTACAGGTATTTGTGTTCAACATGTGAGAAGTAGAAAGTACAGGTATTTGTGTTCAACATGTGAGAAGTAGAAAGTACAGGTATTTGAGTTCAACATGTGAGAAGTAGAAAGTACAGGTATTTGGGTTCAAAATGTAAGAAGTAGAAAGTACAGTTTTTGGGTTCAATATGTGAGAAGTCAAAGTAAAAAGTGGTCAGAAAAATAAGTAGTGGAGTAAAGTACTGATACCAGAAAATGTACTTAAGTACCGAAACTAAGTATTTGTACTCCACTTCTTCCCACCATCTGAGAGTAAGCAAAGGAGACGACACAAAACTTTGCAAAGTTCAACAAAGACTGGATTTCAAAATGAACAATGATAGCTTCAATTAAAGATGAAATGAAGTTGTTCTTTGGCAGCGCAGTGTGAGAGACAGGGAACATCGTTGTATGAATGAAACGAGCAGATTGGGGACGGAGAGAGAGGCAGACCGCTGCAGACTGATCTGGGAGATAATGGGAACAGACAGATAATTGCCGCTGGCTCATCTGAGCACATCAGGGGTAATCAGAGAAAACACTGGGACTGCATCCTGTTGTCTGACCCTCTTTGTAATGCCCTAACCCTCTTTTTGTATTCACCTATGCAACATCATACATGCACATCATACATCCTACATACAACAAGGTGCAGGGCAGACAAACAAAGCAACAAGACATTACACAGTAAATAAAGAAAAAACAAGACAAAAAGGAAAGAAAAATACATTTTGATACTTCAGATTAAATGTTTTTTAATATCAAATTAGTTTTGATTGCCTTCTTATTTCTAATGTTTTTAATAATGCTAATATATTGTTTAAATTCTTGGTAGAAATGTACAAAATTTGGTTTGGAGTCAGCGCATT
>CM070436.1:45629362-45632634 GCA_036324595.1 Champsocephalus gunnari | reverse complement strand
AGATTATAGATTATAAATAAATCATTTAGGGACAAGGGGTGAGATTAAATAAATTATACTTCTTCTCACTCCTTTTGGAACACTAGATGTGGGACTTTATGTTGCTAATGCTGTTGTTGTTGTTGTTGTTGTAAATGTCATTTTTGTTTTGGATTTCTCTTACATGACTATGAACTGCAAAACAAAATTTGTTTTGTAATTATTTATTTTACTTGTTCGAAATAAAATGTATCAATCAATCAATATTGTCTTTTTTGTGCAGTTCATTGTATTTTAGGGACATTTGATAGCCATAAAAGAAATGCGCTGACTCCAAACCAAATGTTGTACATTTCTACCAAGAATTTAAACAATATATTAGCATTATTAAAAACATTAGAAATAAGAAGGCAATCAAAACTAATTTGATATTTAAAAAACATGAATCTGAAGTATCAAAATGTATTTTTCTTCCTTTTTGTCTTGTTTTTTCTTTATTACTGTGTAATGTCTTGTTGCTTTGTTGTCTGCCCTGCACCTTGTTGTATGTAGGATGTATGATGTTGCATAGGTGAATACAAAAAGAGGGTTAGGGCATTACAAAGAGGGTCAGACAACAGGATGCAGTCCCAGTGTTTTCTCTGATTACCCTGATGTGCTCAATGAGCCAGCGGGCAATTATCTGTCTGTTCCCATTATCTCCCAGATCAGTCTGCAGCGGTCTGCCTCTCTCTCCGTCCCCAATCTGCTCGTTTCATTCATACAACGATGTTCCCTGTCTCTCACACTGCGCTGCCAAAGAACAACTTCATTTCATCTTTAATTGAAGCTATCATTGTTCATTTGAAATCCAGTCTTTGTTGAACTTTGCCAAGTTTTGTGTCGTCTCCTTGCTTACTCTCAGAGGTGGGAAGAAGTGGAGTACAAATACTTAGTTTCGGTACTTAAGTACATTTCTCTGGTATCAGTACTTTACTCCACTACTTGTTTTTCTGACCACCTTTTACTTTGACTTCTTACATATTGAACACAAATACCTGTACTTTCTACTTCTTACATGTTGAACCCAAATACCTGTACTTTCTACTTCTTACATGTTGAACCCAAATACCTGTACTTTCTACTTCTTACATGTTGAACTCAAATACCTGTACTTTCTACTTCTTACATGTTGAACCAAATACCTGTACTTTCTACTTCTCACATGTTGAACTCAAATACCTGTACTTTCTACTTCTTACATGTTGAACACAAATACCTGTACTTTCTACTTCTTACATGTTGAACCAAATACCTGTACTTTCTACTTCTTACATGTTGAACTCAAATACCTGTACTTTCTACTTCTTACATGTTGAACTCAAATACCTGTACTTTCTACTTCTCTACATGTTGAACTCAAATACCTGTACTTTCTACTTCTTACATGTTGAACTCAAATACCTGTACTTTCTACTTCTTACATGTTGAACTCAAATACCTGTACTTTCTACTTCTTACATGTTGAACACAAATACCTGTACTTTCTACTTCTTACATGTTGAACTCAAATACCTGTACTTTCTACTTCTTACATGTTGAACACAAATACCTGTACTTTCTACTTCTTACATGTTGAACACAAATACCTGTACTTTCTACTTCTTACATGTTGAACACAAATACCTGTACTTTCTACTTCTTACATGTTGAACACAAATACCTGTACTTTCTACTTCTTACATGTTGAACCAAATACCTGTACTTTCTACTTCTTACATGTTGAACCCAAATACCTGTACTTTCTACTTCTTACATGTTGAACACAAATACCTGTACTTTCTACTTCTTACATGTTGAACCCAAATACCTGTACTTTCTACTTCTTACATGTTGAACACAAATACCTGTACTTTCTACTTCTTACATGTTGAACACAAATACCTGTACTTTCTACTTCTCACATGTTGAACACAAATACCTGTACTTTCTACTTCTTACATGTTGAACCCAAATACCTGTACTTTCTACTTCTCACATGTTGAACCAAATACCTGTACTTTCTACTTCTCACATGTTGAACCAAATACCTGTACTTTCTACTTCTTACATGTTGAACCAAATACCTGTACTTTCTACTTCTTACATGTTGAACCCAAATACCTGTACTTTCTACTTCTTACATGTTGAACACAAATACCTGTACTTTCTACTTCTTACATGTTGAACTCAAATACCTGTACTTTCTACTTCTTACATGTTGAACACAAATACCTGTACTTTCTACTTCTCACATGTTGAACTCAAATACCTGTACTTTCTACTTCTTACATGTTGAACTCAAATACCTGTACTTTCTACTTCATACATGTTGAACACAAATACCTGTACTTTCTACTTCTTACATGTTGAACCCAAATACCTGTACTTTCTACTTCTCACATGTTGAACACAAATACCTGTACTTTCTACTTCTTACATGTTGAACACAAATACCTGTACTTTCTACTTCTCACATGTTGAACACAAATACCTGTACTTTCTACTTCTCACATGTTGAACCCAAATACCTGTACTTTCTACTTCTTACATGTTGAACCCAAATACCTGTACTTTCTACTTCTTACATGTTGAACACAAATACCTGTACTTTCTACTTCTTACATGTTGAACACAAATACCTGTACTTTCTACTTCTCACATGTTGAACTCAAATACCTGTACTTTCTACTTCTTACATGTTGAACACAAATACCTGTACTTTCTACTTCTCACATGTTGAACTCAAATACCTGTACTTTCTACTTCTCACATGTTGAACACAAATACCTGTACTTTCTACTTCTTACATGTTGAACTCAAATACCTGTACTTTCTACTTCTTACATGTTGAACTCAAATACCTGTACTTTCTACTTCTCTCATTTCCCAAACAGCTGGTTGCTTTAGTCTGAATGTGTGTTGGTGCGTGGTCATTATTCTTTAGAGTCATTGCGTGCCTATTGATTGGAACACGATCCGTGTATCCATCACTTCCTGGTCTTCTCTAAATAATAATAATAATAATAATTCCTTACATTTATTATAGCGCTTTTTCCAGTGCTCAAAGCGCCTCACAGATACACATTACACATATTTTGTATACATGCAATGGTCACTGTGGACAATACCCACAGGAGCAAGTTCAGGCGAAGTGTCTTGCCCAAGGACACAACGGCTTTACAGACGCAGCAGCGGCGGGTTTCACCCCTTGATCTGATGATCATTGCACAGCGCACTGCGCCACACCGTCCATCTTCACGCCTTGAAGTCAT
>CM070436.1:45616862-45619362 GCA_036324595.1 Champsocephalus gunnari | reverse complement strand
TCAAGGTCATCCTGGAGCGATCAGAGGTGTGTCACATCCTATCATTCAGGATAATATCGTGATTATTCACATCTGGATCTGACGGTCAGCGCTGAGGGAGACGAGAGAGAGACGAGAGAGATGTGGCAGAGTGACCAAGATAATAATAAATAGTTTTAAGCGGACACGATGATCGGAGAGGTTGAAATAGTCAGAATTGAACACGTTCTTCAGTCACAATACGGCTTACTGAAACACACACGTACATATTGCTGTTTCTCAATGTCAAGGACGCTTGCTTGGTAGCACTCTTCTGAGTCACTTGCTTCAGAAGCGAGGCAAGAATCCTTCCTAGCCTCGGAAAACAAAGAATTGTGGAACAGCTTAAATGGAGCGCGATTTACGCCAAAGATTTGGAAAATTGGTCCGTGCGCAAAGCATTGTGGGGATTTTAAGACCGCGGAGTCCGTGGCCGTTTCTCAATCGCGAGGAAACTGGCTTCCAAGCCAATATTTCAAGGATGCTACGTCATCGAATGCCGCCGAAGGACTGTTCCAATCTCCAGCATACTTGGAATTCCACCGAGGCCGCGTCCTTGGTTTGGGGGTAATGTCGAGGCTGCACATGTGTAGACTTCGCGTCCTTAAAATCCCCACAATGCTTTGCGCACGGACCAATTTCCCCACATCTGTGGCGGAAAATGTAAGGCGGGGCCTCTCATATGACGCACACCTGCACACTTGCTAGCCTGTTCCACTCTTCGTTTTCCGATTGCCAGGAAGGATTCTTGCCTCGCTTCTGAAGGAAGTGACTCGGAAGACATGTGCTACCAAGCAAGCATCCTCGCGATTGAGAAACGGCCTGTCTACACATGAGCAGCCTCAAAATGTCCCGCTACGAAGTACGCCGGCCTCGGTGGAATTCCAAGTATGCTGGACATTGGAACAGTCCTTCGGCGGCACTCGATGACGTAGCATGCTTGAAATAGTGGCTCTGGAGCATCCTTCCTCGACATTGAGAAACACCCGGGGAGTCAAGGAACCTGGAATGAACACAACAGGTGAGTGTCAAAACAAAACAGGAAGTGGGAGACAAGACAACTAAACAAAAACATGGAACAGGACGGGACTCGACACTTTTGACGGGACAAAACAATAGACACTAAAACTGTTTCAAATCTAGGAAGGATGCTTCAGACAGATTACCAGACTTCCCAAAACTCTGGATTCCTGGATTTCTCTGAAGACTCAAAACATCTTTGAGAAAACCTCCCCTTCAGTCGCTGGATGAAACCCCTCTCGTGGTCCGGCTTGGAAAAGGAAAGCCTGACACCTTCTATCAAATGTGGAGGGAATTCCTAAAGCATTTTTGATCAACACTAGATACAACCTTGTCTGATTAGTATGCACGATATGATTGGATGGGAGCTTTTCGGTAGGGATAATGTGCAGCGAGGCGGTCATTGTGGGGGTAAGGACACCCGACAGGCGGATCCGGAGCCCGACGCCACATTCTCCCCAACGACAACATGACTCCCAATATTAATTGAAATGCTTTTATGGATTTAGAAAACGTAGCCACGGCAGGAAGGAGGACCTTTTTGATTACAGATTTAAAAACATCGCGGCTTGCTTTAAAAGAAGCACAATTCATTTTGTCTAACCGTGGGAGGTATCTCGATATCCTGCCCTGACGCCAAAGGAACTGGATATGTTTTGATGTCTATGTCTGGAGGGTTTCTGCCCGTTACTTCTCCGCTGTTTTCTTGTCCCTCTTGTCTGGTCAGTTCGAAAATCTTTGTGCAGATGTGAGCGTCCTTAACAACGGTCAATAAGTGCTTGACAGCGGTCTGTACTACGGGATTAACAACGTGTTCTGAATTGGCCAATCAGAATCGAGTATTCAACTAAGCCGTGTAATAATTATTGTTAACACCTTGTGACGATTTCCCATTTCCATTTTCTTTGATTTGATTAATTATGTTGTCTCTACTAATACTTGTATATTTCTGTTATCTCTTTTCCTGGAAAAACCAAATGCATATAAACATATTTGCCAAAAAGCAACAACACCAGACGGTTTTCACTTTTGCTTTGCTCCAATGAGAACACAGTATTGTAAAGGTTCAAACAGAGCGCACGAATCAGAGATCTGGCTGTTTGCAGATCAGTTTCCTCAGACATGTTACGGAGCGTCCACACTACAGCTTCAAAAATAGCTTGGAGCTGGGCGTGTCTGGAGCTTGGGGATTTTATTCAAGCAACACGACCAACAACCAATCACATGAATCTCCCGCCCCCGACATACAAAGCAAAAACCCCCGGGGATTTTATGCGAGCAATATATATATATATAAACTCCCCAAACAGGCGAAACCCTACCAGTTCCCCCCACTGTCTCTGCCACCTCCCTCCATGCTGGTTCCTCCGGTTTGTATCCCGGTAGGTGAAGAGGGTCTGGTCATACAAAACCGGGTGATTTGCTACGGCGATAGTTAGTTTCTCCTCCGACTTTTTTTGAA
>CM070436.1:45609362-45611862 GCA_036324595.1 Champsocephalus gunnari | reverse complement strand
AAACGCGGCTTCACTAGCACCCGCACCCCTAAACGCGGCTTCACTAGCACCCGCACCCCTAAACGCGGCTTCACTAGCACCCGCACCCCCGAACGCGGCTCCACTAGCACCCGCACCCCTAAACGCGGCTCCACTAGCACCCGCACCCCCAAACGCGGCTCCACTAGCACCCGCACCCCTAAACGCTACTCCACTAGCACCCGCACCCCCAAACGCGGCTCCACTAGCACAGCGCGTCACAGTTTCGAGACGCTACTAGCAGCACCCCCAACTCTGACGGACTTCCCGCGTCCCTGGTGAAGCAGGAGAGAAAATGGAAAATTTGATCTTAAATGTCATAAATATCTGAATGAAGTATTGAGGAGCTGCAGTTTTCTACTGAGATGTGTAATAGTAGGGATTCAGAGGTTATAATAATAAAGAAATGAACATCGAGACGGATCAGAAGTAATGTTTGTTGTCCACAGCTGACGTCTAATTGACCGGACTTCTTTCTGCGGATTGATATGACTGCATATAGTCCCTTGATCCTCCTTAGCAATGCGTCTGAGACCTCTGAAATGTCCATATTGACCAATCAGAATCGAGTATTCAACTAAGCCGTGTAATAGCTTTCTGTATATGGCTGTTCCTCCCTGGTTGGAGTCACAGCACTGTCAGTGTTCCCTCCCTGTTATCATATGCTGGCCTCAGGGTGTATGCATATTTCATACCAACATGTGACTAATGTATTCATGAAGTACGTTAATACTGACGGAGGACTTCAGTGCAGCGTTGACTCACGGTGAGGGTCGAGTCCTCTGTGTGTACATTGTATATGTTTCTGCATGTCTGTAGCTGCTGTGTGTTTCCTGTCCTCTTGACTCCGGTGGAATAAAAGAGAGACTCTCCTCCTTCACGGCTCTCAGCAGAAACAACAGTTTGTCTCTGTTTTGCATTTCGTCCTCGGGGCAAACGGCTCGGCTCCTCCTTGACAAGTGCCATGTGATAATTAGCCCTCATAATCACCCCATTAGTATGCAGCGGTACGAGCAGCGGCTCAGTGTTCCCCCTCGGGAGCGGCAGGCGGAATATTCTACATTTGTTATTAGGGTTTTTATGACAATGAATCACGTTTGTTACCATTTAAATATCTGCGTTCTTCTGAGAAGCATTTATTTTATTGTAGTCTTGATCGATGTCCTTCACCTCTGGGACAGAAATCACAGCTTCATTGTCTCTCTAGATTTCCCTTTTCAATATCCCTGAGATGTGCAAATTGCACATTAATACTCACAATACGGTTTCTTACTGCACTCTAATTTACATTTTTGTTTTAAAAAAAACGACTTTGTACGCTTTTAAGGTATATATCATTATAAGTTAAAGGTCACCTATCATGCTATTTGTAGGCAATAGCACAGCTCTATAAAAATATATAAAAAACATGTCTCTGAAGTGTTTTGCTCCAAACACCAAACAGATCATTCTAGCCTCGCCTCATATCCCTCTGTTTCACTTCCTGTTTCAAAAGTGCTGATTTGGGGATAAAGCTTTAAAGGGGAGGGTCTGAGCTCATGCGGGACCCGGCAGCTACCGTCTAAACTAAATGCTGCCGTGATGAAACTCCATATCATGGATTATCAAGGATCTGAAACAGTCTGGAGCTCAAAGGCTTTCTCTCTTGCCGGTTACACCACAAGGTGAGTTCCTTTCTACTTCCTGCTTCTTCACACACATGCTCTCCAGCACAGGTTAGCTCTGAGTGCTAGCATGCTAATGTAAGCACCGACCAGATTACGTCCAAAGCAGTCGGGCATTGTTTCTGATAGCAACGTTTCTGATTGGGCCGTGGGTCCACATTTCAGATGTTACGTCATATCGGACGCAAATCTGGATCAGCTCCGTTGTTCCCCGTTTTTAGAGATTTGGGTACGGAGGAAAAGAGAGAGGGTTTATTTCCTGACGCTGCGTGAGTTCCCCGACACACCGGGGACACGTGTTGATGGAGAGAAGACATCAGGAAGTGCATTTTGCATGATAGGTCCCCTTTAATATATTTTTAAATCATAATAATAATAGTTATAATAAATTCTAACAATATTAATAACTAATAATAATAATAAAAATACTAATAAGAATAAATAAGAATAATAATATAAATAAATATACAACAAATAATAATAATAATAGTAACGATTATAAGAAGAATTAAATGTTATTTATTCATCACCTTTTCAACAGAGTTACAAAGTGCTTTACATAAAAACACAGCAAGTAAAACAAACAGAAATCAAAAGGGCAGTACTAGATAGTGTAATCTAACTTCATTTGTATATTTTATATTGTGTAATCTCTCTCTATATACTGTGTAAATATATTCTACTGTTGTATATTGACTTTTTAGATTTATTTATAATTTTTTAATTTAATGTAATTGTATTTGTACGTCATGTTTAATACCAGTTTACATGCAAACCAAATAAACCAGTGTGTGTGCAGTTCCCCCTGTTGTCCCCGT
>CM070436.1:45543912-45606362 GCA_036324595.1 Champsocephalus gunnari | reverse complement strand
GTCTTCAGATAAAGACATAACTCAGTGAGAGTCGAGGCATCCTGTGCCTGTGGAGATTCGGATGGGGAGGGCACAGCGGTGAATCTCCAGCTTTAGCAGGGAACCAGAGTCAGTAATCAGCTAGAAATTCCACAACGCCACAGGGCAGGAAACCATTAAATATACACACACACACACACACACACACACACGCATGCATGCATGTTCAAGGAGCAAACAGGTAACACACACATACACACAAAGAAACAGTATGCCGATAATGAGAAGGTCAAAGAAATTATTTCGATATGAGATGCTATTTTCCCCACAGCAGGGTGCGCGCACACACAAAGCAAACGTTTGGGTAACATTTAAAGGAATAGTTTTGACATTTGGAAATGGGTTTATAATTGATTGTAGACATTGTGAAGTCCGTACACTAAATAGGAAGCTCCAGCCAGTTAGCTTAGCTTAGCAACAGGACTGGAAGCAGGAGATACAGGTAACCCCTCTGAAGCTTGTCATCAACACTTTGAAGTCAGACAGTTGTTTTCATATGAAGTCTGTTTCTGCGCGACTATATGTTTCTATCAGGACAGCGGAAAGTCTACAGAGGCGGTGCAATACAATCTGCAGCTAGAAAGGTACGATGTCCGGGCCAGCCGGCTTCTTCGGATCTAACTTGGTCAAGGCTTCATGAACAACATCATAAATCGTAAAAGGAGAGAAACTAAAAGGGTTTTCCAAATCACGTTGTTCAGAGTCTGCTTCGGTGGTGTCATCGAGACGGAGTCGGTGACAGAATCGAGCAGGGAGCCACGGGACACAGAATGCTCATTAAAACTATTTAGCATAGTAGCCCTGTCCGATAGCCAGATGCTGTGGTGAGGCACGGAGGTAGCTCATCAGAATAAAAGTGGACCTGAAACAGAGCCTTGAGGAACACCATTAGTGATGTTTAACCACTCAGAACAGGACAGTCCATCAAAGTGAACACATGGGACCTTTCAGAGAGGCAGTTCTCAAACCACCCACTGCACGGCTGGACACGCCGATACTGAGTAGCCTCTGCTTTAAGATGTGATGATCGACGGTATCAAACGCTTTGGACAGGTCAACAAACAGAGCTGCTCAACTCTGCTTATTATCTAAAATACTCGCCACATCATTCACACGTTCATCGTGGCAGTGATGGTGCTGCGCTGCTTTCTGAAGCCTGACTGATGCTCAGACAGGATGTCATGGTTACATAAAAAGTCCTTTTAGGCCTCCCCTCCTTTCAGTAAAGGCAGGACATACGCTGACTTCGTGCTGAGGGAGAGGTTACAAAGAGAAGTGAGAGGTGGAGCAATAAAGTCTGCAGCTATCTTTAAAAAGAAAGGTTCTACGTTGTCCGGGCCGGCCGGTTTCTTAGGATCTAACTTGGTTAAAGCTTCACGAACAACATCAACAGTAAAAGGGGTAAAACTGAAAGGGTTTTCCAGACCACGTTGTTCAGAGTCACGGACTGTGGTGTTCACAGAAGCAGAGTTAGTGACAGAATCAAATAGAGAACCACAGGACACAAAATGCTCATTAAAGCAGTTGAGCATAGAGCCCTGTCCGATAGCCAGATGCTGTGGTGAGGCACGGAGGAGCTCATTACGGATTTCACCGGTGGATAAAGATTTAAAAGCTTTCCAGAATTTTCCAGGGTTGTTCAGATTCTTTGTGGAAACTGACAAATAGTACTTAGACTTAGCACTTTTGACATGTGAAGTGAAGCTATTCCTCAGCTGCCTGAACGCAGCCACTCTACCTCTGAGCCTGATCTCCCAGCCTTCGCCCAGGCCTTGTTTCTCTCATGAAGGAGACTGGACAGCTCAGCAGAGAACCAAGGATTGTCTCGTCCCTTCACTCTGAATGTACGCAGGGTGCATGTCTATCAATGATCTCCATATAACCAAGATAAAAATAAGACCAAGCGGTTTCCACATCAGCACACAGATCGAAACCCAGACAGGTCATGAACAAAACCCTGCTCCACAAAATGTTTTATGTCTCTCTTAATAATAATGCGAGGTTTAACCTTTTGGACCTTAGTGTCCCTAATTGTGGCTACAACACAGTGATCACTCACATCATTAGCACATAGCTACTCCCACAGATGAGTATTTATAGGGAACATTAGATAGAATGAATCAATGAGGGAGGATCTATTTGGGGACTTAATGTGTATTTACTTCCTGAACATAGCACACATAGCGATCACAATGTAACACCATTGGCAAGCTCTCCAACACATTGTACGTGATAGGCTAAGGGGCGGGACATCTCTAAGCGGTTGACCAATCACACGGTGCACACCACCTGAGATGTTCAGTGAACCCACACCAGCATGGACTACATGTGTTCTCTCATACCTGCAGGGTGCTTGGTGTTTGGAATTAGATCTTCATGATGAATTGCACTTGTTTTGGATAAAAGATTCAGCTTAAATAATATATGTGTAATGAGGATAGAGCTCTCATAATGTAGGCAGCAGACGAGAGTCGGGGGTCGGGGGTCGGGGTGGAGGTAAATCAGCTTCATATACTCACTCCCACTCCTTGCGTCTGGCCTGAGGCGTGCTGTGGATCTTGTGCGCCTGGTGGGCTTTCACGATGTCCCTCTGCTCGATGAGACCCGCCCCCGACGTCTCTTCATCACATTGGGACTGACTGCAGGATCTCCGTCGATCCCCCCACCCACATCAAAAGTGGAACCGACGTCCAGAGTGAGGCCCAGGCGGTTCGGAGGCTCGTGGCCCGGCATGTGAGGCAGATAAAGGGTGTCGAAGCAGGCGGGAAGGCTCCGAGGCTCCAGAAGGGCGGGAGTCTCTCCGGATCCACGTTTCTGCCACTTCTCAGGGTCTGCTGGGGCGGAGGAACGCAGGATGTGGAGCTTTTTTTTCGGGGTTGTCCCCACACCCAGACCCCCCACAGGACACTCTGATTGAGCACCTGATGGGGGTCTTTGTCGCCCCAACACATGGCGGTCCCCTGTCAGAGAGGCAGAAGTGACCGAACACGAGCCCAGTTCCAGCATGGTGGGAAACCTGCACGGGATCTCAGCATAGTGCTAAAGGAGGGGGAGAGGGGGAGAGGAGGAGAGGGGGAGACAGAGGGCGAGGGTATTAATACACACACTTTCAGTTACATGAAGGATGCACAAGCACAGCATGTTTTATCAGATATAAGAAAGTGGAAACTGACAAATGGCCAATATACTTTTCGGATTTTATTTCACAGTTTTCTAATCCTTTTAAAATGTTTTCTCTAAACCAGGGGTGTCAAACTCAATTTCATCGCGGGCCACATTAGAATTATGGTTGCACTCAAAGGGCCGGTGGTAACTTTAAGACTATATAAAAATACATAATAAATATAAAATAATGTATTATATTACATTATTGCCTCTGCATTGGATTATTATCGGATAGGGTAATAACTTCATAATTAACTACGTCTGGAAGCAGAAGTCTAGGGAAAATCATTGCAAGTCTCTTCATTGCACATGTCACACAATGAGATGCATTGTGGGACATGTAGTTTATGGGCAACATTCTCCTGTAAAGCGGCACGTAACTTTAAAATAAACTTAAATAAATGATATACTTTGAAAGCTCTTGTGGGCCACATAAAATGAAGTGGCGGGCCGGATTTGGCCCCGCGGGCCTTGAGTTTGACACCCCTGCTCTAAACCCATATCAAGGCTGGAGAGCAGAGCAGACAGGACCCAAGTGCAGAAGACAGTTGTTTGTATTGACCCAGAATTCACAGTGCTAAACTCTCTCTCTAGAGCTGGGGGTAAAACTCAAACACACAGTGGGCCAACATTAAAAAATGGTGCTAGTGGAGGGCCGGACTGGTTCAACGTTTACTGCAGAACTTATTGAAATGAACTTATTGCACATATTAAACCTGGAACTAACAAAGCTTAAATTATTGCCTATAAAAACAACATTAAATAATCATTCAGGTGCATTCAGCACTTCTCACGGCTCTATCTGCAGCTTCTCAGAGTCATTTCTCATGGCTCTATCTGCAGCTTCTCCAGAGTCACTTCTTATGAGTACATTTCCCCACAGGCCGACAACAGCTTCAACAAAACTATTCCCTCAGAGAGAAAACCAAACATGCCCTGCTGTCGTGAGAGAGGAAGTGCAGAAGGAAGCATCCTTTGAAGTCAGGGTGCTGCTCTGAGATGCTAGCTCAGACACTTGGCGTCTCATCAGGGTGCAAGGTCATCAATGTTTGGGGTCCAGCTCTGAGCGGAGGAGACCCTCAGGATGGAGTGAAGGGTGCAATATACCGGCGGGCCAGATCTAATAGAGATTAGAAATGTTCCTGCGGGCCGAAATTAAATCTACCAAGGCCCTGATTTGGCCCCCGGGCCTCGAGTTTGACACATGCGATCTAAATAAATGAATACTCTTCAAAATAAAACGGAAAATTTCGTACCACCATATTTATTGCCGAATAATTGTACACATATAGCGGTTTGCTTTGGTGTATCATTTGGAGGAAAACATTTCAACAGTAAGAGTAACCCTAAAATATTAGGAAATAAAAACTATTATGAGATAAGCATAATCAAAATCTAAAAGACATGATTTCTTTTACACTATTAAAAGCTTCTTCACCTCCATCCAAAACATCAACAGCTGCAGCTCTGAGTTCAACTTTCAGACGCTTTGAATATGCAGCTCAAATCAAATGAAGTTTCACATCTTCTCTCGTCTTAGCCCTGTTCACTCCCAACATGCAGAGAGGATGTAGCAAGCAAGCAGTGGCTCAGTCAGTACTAGGGGCTGGATGGAGCCGTAGGGTCGCCGGTTCAAGTCCCCGACTAGACCTAAAATATGAAGTGTGTGAACTCAGAGCTGCAGCTGTTGATGTTTTGGATGGAGGTGAAGAAGCTTTTAATAGTGTAAAAGAAATGTCATTGTATCTTTATGATGATTTTTTATTTTTAATGTCATTATTATCTCATAATAGTTTATATTTTAGGGTTACTCTTACTGTTCAAATGTTTTCCCTTCAAATTATACACCAAAGCAAACCGCTATATGCGTACAATTATACGGCAATAAATATGGTGGTACGATCCGTACGAATTTTCCCTGTTTTATTTTGAAGAGTATTCATTTATTTAGACCACATCAATCAATCAATCAATGTTTATTTATATAGCCCAATATCACAAATGTTTGACACCACATGTGTCAAACTCAAGGCCCGGGGGCCAAATCCGGCCCTTGATCGATTTAAGTTCGGCCCGCAGGATAATTTCGAATTCCTATTAGATCTGGCCCTCCGGTATATTGCAGCACACCTTCCCTCCATCCTGAGGGTCTCCTCCGCTCAGAGCCTGAGCCCAAACATTGATGAGAGGTCCCAGTTCACCTCCTGCCCTGCCGTGGTGCCCTTGAGCAAGCCACCGGACACCCCCCTTACTCCCATTGCTGTACAATAGCTGCCCACTGCACATAGCACTAGACTCCTGGTAGTAGGATGGGTTAAAAGCAGAGAACACATGTCCCTGTGCTGCTGCTGTGTGCTCTCCATTAAAGAGGGGTTCATGCCTTCTATCTATTAACACCTCTTTGCGTTAGTGTTATATTACATACTTCAGTCAAAAGCCTGAATACATCCAGATTGTACGTAAATATGCAATGTTTCAGCTCTCCCTTCACCGTCTTCAGTCAGTTTAAAATATTGCCAGTCTTCTGAGCGTCAGAACCAATTACACGAGCTGCAGTGCAACCTCTCAAAACAAATAATCACTTCCAGCGCTGCGCCTAATGGTGCAATTACAAAGCGGCAGGAAAGAGAGGGAAAGTAATTTTAACAACCAATATTCTCCCCGTATGTGGTAGAAACACCGAGTGTAGTTACTGGTGTGTGTGAAGCAACACATGCACACAATACTTCACACTAATCATATTGCCTGCCATGCAGTAAAAAAGCCTTTAGCTGCTGCTGCTGCTGTCCCCACTCCTGCTTTATGGAGCCCTCGCCATTTTAGTGATAGACTTCTGGCTGAACGGCCCCTCGGAGGGAAATGCCTCTAAATAACTTAGGGGGGTGAAGATATTGAGTCTGATTAAAAGAGGATGTTGCACAGAGAAGAGAGGATGAGAGCTATTTGGTGTGTTCTCGAGCAGAGATGCATGAAATCTATCAGACCGCCAAAGCACTCTTAATTAGACTGCTGTCAATAAGAGGACGCACTGCTATAAACGAGGCGCTAATGATTAGAGCAGCTCTTGAGTTGATGGTATCACGATGCAAACGAACAGCTAGCGTGTGTGCACTGAAGAAGGCAACACCCCGGGAATATCTGGAAGCTAGCGGCTGAGAAACAGCAGAACAGACGTTGTAATCGTACTTTTTAGAATGTGTTTATAAGAGCACGAATAAACCAGTAGCAATTGGATTGATTGCATATTGAAGTACAATTTAGAGGAACTATGAAAAATGCGAAAATATCTGTAATGCATCAAACATCTTACTGAGGCTAAGGATACTGGCTATGGCTAATATAACTGCTAATGCTAGCGCAAATGTTAACTGTTGTTCAGATGAACTATGTTTTGCCAAGTGACACATAAACATCCGTCTTTTCACACTCATTGTTTTTGTCTTACTGTCCAGTTTTATTTTACAATTTGAAACCACCTTATTTTCTTTTAGATTCATCTGTAAGCTAGCATTAGCAGCTTAGCATCGCACAGCTAACAGACCAAGTTAGCGGTGAACATTGTGGGGCATTTAGCAGCTAAAGAGTGAGATATATTTTTACTCAGGAGGAGTTAGTAGAGACAAAAGAAGTGGGCTGAAAAGTGAATATTCATATATTGGTGTGAGGTAACGAAAAATATAACAGCAAATGAACGCTAATGTTGCTCCGATAGCGTGAAAAGCTACTGCTAGCAACCTAGCCACAAAAACTTTACAAAACAATCAATGCAGATGTTTTGTTTGCAGCTGGTTGTGCTGAGAACAAAACTAGTATCACTGTAGTAATGAATAATGAATATGTATATGTATGATGGTACATTCCTAAAATAACAAGTTTGTAATAATATAATCTCTAGTGATGAGATGCAAAACGAGTCAAATAACTACAATATCTTTACCAATTATTTCTGCGCTTAGTCATTGATGACATGCAAACATAATTAGACAGATATCAGACAGTCAGCAACACGTTCAATACATACCTTAATCTTTCCTCTATTAAAATATGCATTATAAATATATTTAACTGAGTTACCGATACATTCGAATATTGCAATAAAGAGAAGGACTCAAATGTAATAACTGCACTTAGGGTCCTTCCAAACCTACCCTGCAAGATAATTTATTTTATATGCAATCTGAAGCAGAGTCCTACCCGACGGGTGACCCGCAAAAAAAGTGAGATGGTATTTTTTCCGGGTTCGTTTCTAGGTAAACCAAAGATGATGCGGGTCGCTCGCGGGTGTTGCATAATAAATATATTAAAATAATAATAGTTTAGTTTAATGTTTAAATCCTCAGACCTCTCCCCTCAGGGTGGACCGCGCATAATCATAATCTGCACCGCATCAATCTGCTGCTGAGCGCGCCACATTCTAAATGGCTGAGGTGAAGGCGGAGCTCGGAGAATACAGCAATTTCAATAACACTTCCAGCTTCCCCACATGTCTTTCTTTTTGGTGTCTCTATACGCCGGGATCCGGAGTCATGGATGATCCTGCGGTCCTGTGTCCTGCATCGCGAGCGTGGCTGAGCTGGGTGGTCCTGGATCATCGGTCCTGGATGGATATCCTTGTGGATTCATCTTCCTATTATACACACATGCATTTCCAAACATCTGGACTAACTATGTTGCAAATGTATTATCTTTTCAATTTACACACGGCATCTATTGCACGTCTGTCCGTCCTGGGAGAGGGATCCCTCCTCTGCTGCTCTCCCTGAGGTTTCTCCCATGTTCCCTTTAGACTGTGGGTTTTCTTCGGAAGTTTTTCCTTGTACGATGTGAGGGTCTGAGGACAGAGGGTCTAAGGACAGAGGGTCTGAGGACAGAGGGTCTAAGGACAGAGGGTCTGAGGACAGAGGGTCTAAGGACAGAGGGTCTGAGGACAGAGGGTCTAAGGACAGAGGGTCTGAGGTCAGAGGGTCTAAGGACAGAGGGTCTAAGGACAGAGGGTCTGAGGACAGAGGGTCTAAGGACAGAGGGTCTAAGGACAGAGGGTCTGAGGATAGAGGGTCTAAGGACAGAGGGTGTGAGGACAGAGGGTGTGAGGACAGAGGGTCTGAGGACAGAGGGTCTAAGGACAGAGGGTCTAAGGACAGAGGGTCTGAGGACAGAGGGTCTAAGGACAGAGGGTCTAAGGACAGAGGGTCTGAGGACAGAGGGTGTCGTATTGTCATACTGATATTCTGTACACACTGTAAAGTCCACTGAGACAAATGTAACATTTGTGATATTGGGCACTGTTGATATCCCGCTCTCTGGGGGGGTTAGTGGTTTATAACGACAACCCAGAAAGCAGACTTCCGGTCGGCTGTAATCGAAGCTACTTAATGATTTTAAGATGACAGAAACAACAAGTGCTGCAAAGTCATGGCCTCTCTCTCGTCTCTTTACTGAGTGCTGCTGAAACGACGCCTACTCGGATCATTTACTTCAGGAGAAAAAAGTAAGTAAAAGTCCTGCAAGTGAAATTATACTTCATACGAGGAGACGAACAAAGTTAATGATTAATTATAGAGAATGAGTTTTCATTATTGGAACTTTAAAGCACATTATGCATGATGAGTATTTCAATATATTTTAATGGGACAACCTTTAGGCAAAAAATTAAATGTTTGAGACGGAGTTTGGAGGACCGTAAAGGTGGGGTCGGTAATTCACTTCAGAAACACTTGTTATATTCCATGGAATGCTCTTAACATCCCGATAGCAATGAATACATGAAATGCTTTGACAATAAATACATATAAATATCTCATCTGTGGAAGCCGTGGCGCTGTAAAAAGCACGACCAATCATCTTCTTCTTCTTTCGTGTAACGTTAGAGGTCCAACTCGGTGTTGTGTAGCCATGCCCGCATCTCTGGTCCTAGGTCGAAGAGGCTGGCTTCCGAGGGTGGTCTATACAAGGGGCAGATGGTGATTATATGGACAGCGGTCTGCTCAGGGTCGCCGCACCGTCCGCCAAGCCCCACGTCTTCATCGATGTTTTAAAGCGACCGACCCCAGTTCGTAGACGGTTCAGAGTGGTCCACTGCCGGCGCGGTAGGTTGTCTCCTCCAATGGCGCATCTCTGGGTCCCAGATGTAACGGTGGATTCGGCCAATCATCTGAGCCGCCCGCTAAAGTAACTGGATGGCCTACCTGCCTGTCAGCCTTCCATCGGTGCACAAACTGATCTCGTGCCCTCATTGGTCATGTGCGCGTTCGTGCGTGTTTGGGGGAGGGGCTCTGTGAGGAAGTGGCAGATTTTTTCCGGCTGTGTATTTTCAAATTCTAGCGCACTCGAGCTGGTTTCTCCATTCTTACCTACCCCACCTTTAAGCACCCACAGACTTAAAAAATATGTTATAAATAACCTTTAATTATTCAACAGTTAGTCAGTTAACTTTGTATGTGTTTAATTCATTAGTTTGAGTCATTTTACAAGCAAAAAAAGCCAAATGTGAGGACTTGTATCTATATTTTATATTATGATAAAAGATCTTTTACATGAGTGAAGGTAGAAAGACCTCAATCTAAATTACCCCTACGTTGACATCCTGCATCCAAAAGGTTACTTGAGTGTGAGGAAAACATAATGATACATATTTATAATGGGAATTTTAAGTCATCCTATATGATGGGCAGGGGCGGACTGGGAGTAAAAATCAGCCCGGGCATCTCGACCGGCCCACTTCGGTACCACTAGGCCCACTTCGTACCACTAGGCCCACCATATATATATATATATATATATATATATATATATTATTGTTATATATTTTTTTTTGTTTCTGACATGTTCAATAAATTGACTAAACTAAACTAAACTTCGGTACCACTAGTAAATTGTCAACGGAGGTTGCTAGTGACTTATCCGACCGGCCCACATCGTCCGAACGGGGGGGGGTTGCTAGTGGGGGGGGTTGCTAGTGGGGGGGTTGCTAGGGACTTATCCGACCGGCCCACATCGTCCGACCGGGGGGGGTTGCTAGTGACGGGGTTGCTAGTGACTTATCCGACCGGCCCACATCGTCCGAACGGGGGGGGTTGCTAGTGAGGGGGGTTGCTAGGGACTTATCCGACCGGCCCACATCGTCCGAACGGGGGGGGGTTGCTAGTGGCGGGGTTGCTAGTGACTTATCCGACCGGCCCACATCGTCCGACCGGCCCACTTAGGTCCCGGCCCATCGCCGAACGTCCCGATGGCCAGTCCGCCACTGATGATGGGTATGTAACACAACGAGGTCCAATCACCAAACACCATTACGTTCATCTGTGTATTCTTGGCATAAATATACACTGTTAAATCCAAACAAGTCTCTCCTGATCCTGATTGAAATGTAACCACCGTACCAAATGACAGCTTTATTTCATACCCTTGGCAGAGAAAAGCCATGTTTTTTTTATGCAACGCCAGAATGGTCAGTAAGTACAGAGCTAAGCAGCTTTTAACAGACTTTATTAGTTGGTGTTGAAAGTGCTGATGGAGCTGCAGCACATTATGATTTGTGGCTTGTACGAAATATAAGATTAATGCCCCAATGCAGTGCAGCAAAACGGTATGGTGCAATCCAGAGGACATTCTTGATAAGTCATGTATAAAGAAGGGTCATACAAATGCAATAGCTTTTTTGTCCAGAGTTATAAGACATGGTAAATGTAACTGGACTCCAGAGACAAATGGGAAGGATCATGCATGCTGAAATATGTTGGCAACATCCAGGGAAAGTTTCATAAAGATCATTATTTTGTTTATGAAATAATGATCTGCCATGTTGTATTTATGTTACACATTTTTTTTCTGTCTTAAATGTAATAAAATCTGTGGAATATCAGCTTTAGTCGGATATCTTGTATGTGCAGTTACGATAAGTAATAAGGGTATTTTTACCTTGAGTTCTGTGCTAAGTGCATTAGCATGTTTTCGCTCAGCGGTCATTTAGACGCTTCTTATGAGACTTGTGTTTTGTTTTGGTAGAAATGGTTCGTATCGTCAGTTAGCTGAGTTTCTTCCCGTTATTCTGGTATGACACATTTATAGGTTTTTAAATATTAAGAAGCCCCGAGACACAGTTTCGTGAGAAAAAAAATCCGCAGCCCCCTCTTCGGGGGCTCTCGGGCTTAACAGGTTAAACTTCAATGTTAGACCGAGTAGTACAAATTACCATGGTAAAGCAAATCTGTGTCTTTGTTAATCCTTTCACTGAAGTTGAACATTGATTTGTTAAATATAAGTTATGATGAATATATATTACGTGTTGGTCCATTGTGTGTTTCCTGGCAGGATGAGCTCTGTCTGATAAATAGCGATCCATTTAGTAAATTATGTTTTCAAACTGGCTGAACGGGAATGCCAACACAATGGAGATGACAGGACTGTACAGGACAAATATTGTTATTATAGGGTTGAATTAAATATAGGCCTTCCAAAGCTACACACAGATAAGAAAGCATATGACTTTAATTATAAATCACCACAAGGATGCTCTTTAAGTCTCTCCAGATTTAATCAGCAAACAACGAGGCAGTGCAAACGTAAAGGTCATTTAGACGTTGTGTAAACATAACGTATGTAGTCTCCAGTATATTCAATACTGCCGCTCCTAAGTGATTTGTTCATGGTCGTCTACCATCTGTCCGTGAGATCGCAACAGGGAGATACAAATAAAAACACTGGTACAAATACTTTGTTAAGTCCTGCATTCAAAATCTTAATTGTGTAAAAATGCAAAAGTATTTTATTTAATGTCCCATTTCAGAATCATATATATTAAATTACTGGATTATGATTATTGATGCATTTAAAGGGGCCATATTATGCTAATGTTCAGGTTCATATTAGTATCTAGTGGCTCTACTGTGTCCATGCTAAAACTCTTTTCACCCTGTCTGAAACAGAGCCCAGTCTGCTCCGATTGGTTAGCTGGCCGGCTCTGTTGTGATTGGTCGACCGTTTAGAGATGTCCCGCCCCTTAGCCTATCATGTACAATGTGTTGGAGCGCTAGCCAATAGGAGAGTGTTACGTAGTGATGACATGTCTGGTACTAGTCAGGTGGTACTTGCTGGAAAAATATGTCATGGGGTAGTTATTGAAAACGTTTAAGAAAACATATTACATACTATATTTTATTTCGAAAGCACTCTGGTATCAATCATCTAATTTGATACACCAGAAAGTCTATTTACTCAAACGTTTCCATTAATATTACCATGAAAAAGTCAAATGAACGTTGTGACCAGAATTGAGGAGAAAGGAGAGGAAGTAATTTGTATATTTAGACGAAGATAAAGGCTGACATTTTGGAAAACATCTGTGTTTTATTCCACTTCCTTTGTGTGACTATTATCAGAACCGCTACTGCAGCCAGTCCAAACTCAGACCTACTGCACAGAGGTCTGAAAAAACACCCACAATGCATTGCCACAAGTCAAACATCAACACTCAGCGGCTTCATCTGCACTTCACTGGTTTCTCAGCACAATTATCAAAACCATACTGTCAGCTGGCTGTGGTTCCATCTCATTCTCCTAATTAACTTTTAAGAGGTTGTTTGTTGATTAGAGCTTTCAGACTGCCATCATCTTAGATTATTCACAAACAATGCCACAGAGAGGTGCAGGGGTGTTATATTTCTGAGTCGCTCCCTGAAGGCAGCATCTCCCTGATTCGATTAGATTTCTTTCATTGAAACAGGGAGCAAAAGGCGGCTAATGTTGGGCTGCCTATAAAGGAACTACAGCACGGTCACATGACTTCACGTCACCACCGCTAACCTAAAGGAGGCTAATGTTGGGCTATAAAGGAACTACAGCACGGTCACATGACTTCACGTCACCACCGCTAACCTAAAGGAGGCTAATGTTGGGCTATAAAGGAACTACAGCACGGTCACATGACTTCACGTCACCACCGCTAAGCTAAAGGACGCTAATGTTGGGCTATAAAGGAACTACAGCACGGTCACATGACTTCACCTCACCACCGCTAAGCTAAAGGTGGCTAATGTTGGGCTATAAAGGAACTACAGCACGGTCACATGACTTCACGTCACCACCGCTAAGCTAAAGGAGGCTAATGTTGGGCTATAAAGGAACTAGAGCACGGTCACATGACTTCACGTCACCACCGCTAAGCTAAAGGTGGCTAATGTTGGGCTATAAAGGAACTACAGCACGGTCACATGACTTCACGTCACCACCGCTAAGCTAAAGGCGGCTAATGTTGGGCTATAAAGGAACTACAGCACAGTCACATGACTTCACGTCACCACCGCTAAGCTAAAGGTGGCTAATATTGGGCTATAAAGGAACTACAGCACGGTCACATGACTTCACGTCACCACCGCTAAGCTAAAGGTGGCTAATGTTGGGCTATAAAGGAACTACAGCACGGTCACATGACTTCACGTCACCACCGCTAAGCTAAAGGAGGCTAATGTTGGGCTATAAAGGAACTAGAGCACGGTCACATGACTTCACGTCACCACCGCTAAGCTAAAGGTGGCTAATGTTGGGCTATAAAGGAACTACAGCACGGTCACATGACTTCACGTCACCACCGCTAAGCTAAAGGCGGCTAATGTTGGGCTATAAAGGAACTACAGCACAGTCACATGACTTCACGTCACCACCGCTAAGCTAAAGGTGGCTAATATTGGGCTATAAAGGAACTACAGCACGGTCACATGACTTCACGTCACCACCGCTAAGCTAAAGGTGGCTAATGTTGGGCTATAAAGGAACTACAGCACGGTCACATGACTTCACGTCACCACCGCTAAGCTAAAGGTGGCTAATGTTGGGCTATAAAGGAACTACAGCACGGTCACATGACTTCACGTCACCACCGCTAAGCTAAAGGTGGCTAATATTGGGCGTAATGGCATTTAGTCGTCTCATTTAGACTCTTGTTAGCAACCGCCGTTTTTTTCATTCACCAGTGGGGTATTTACTGACGTATTTTATGTCGTAGGACAGAAATCTCTTCAGCTTGAGTTAAGCACAGACCTTATTTCAGGATAACAAACAAAACACATGGTGCTTACATTCTAACTAATTTCCCGGTTTAAGGACTCGTTCCTGCAAGAGACAAACTAATATGTGTTTAGAGAGGGTCGAATCGTTTTAACACACTTCTTTTTGGAAGGCCAGGTGTCTGCGAGGTTACTAATGAGGACTGACGGAGAGGAACCTTCTCACACCTGCTGCCCCCCTACTCCCACACACACACACACACACACACACACACACACACACACACACACACACACACACACACACACACACACACACACACACACACACACACACACACACACACACACACACACACACACACACACACACACACACACACACACACACACACACACACACACACCACACACACACACACACACACACACACACACACACACACACACACACACACACACACACACACACACACACACACCACACACACACACACACACACACACACACACACACACACACACACACACACACACACACACACACACACACACACACACACACACACACACACACACACACACACACACACACACACACACACACACACACACACACACACACTGATTACAATCACTCTTCACCACATCCTCCCCTCAACTTGAATCAGGGGCCAAATATATGTCAGGAAGTGTTATGTCACCTGGAACCGTGCGTTTAAATTAGGAAATCTGCCGTTGCATTTGAGCCCAGCTGAAAATAACCAAAGCGAGGAGGAGGTGGAGGAGGAGGAGGTGATTCAACCGAATGTAGGAAATCTGGGACAGTTTGAAGGGGGGAAGGGTATCTATACAAATGTAGTCCATTACAATTGCTAGTTACTGTAAAAAGGTATGTTCATCTCTCACATTTCTATATACATATAGCTACCTCTCTTTAAATCACAGCCTTCACTATAACATATAATATACTGCAGTTGTCATAAATTCATTGTACTCCTTCTTAAATACTTGTCTTTAACCTCTTTAACTTTTTATTTTAATCAAACAAAATGTCAAATTCTGATTCTGATGTAACCTCGTTTCTTTCGTATTACCTCAACATCGAATGCAATGCAAATAAACAAAAGAGAAAATAAATAACAATACGAGTGTATCGAGAGGCGAAGTCCCTCCCTTTCCGCGGGAACCTCCATGGGACCGTATTTCGGATAGATGACTGTGGCGTCGAGACATTTGTGTTAAGTTAATTTATTTAGTTCAGTCCTTTTGTCTTTTGCCTTGTCTTGTGATTTCCTGTTTTATTTTGTAGTGACTGTCCACTCCAAGTAGGGAATGAGTCCTTACCCCAAGTGAAGGAGTTCAAGTATCTCGGGCTCTTGTTCTCGAGTGAGGGAACAATGGAGCGTGAGATGGGCCGGAGAATCGGAGCAGCGGGAGCGGTACTGCAGTCGCTTTACCGCACCGTGGTGACGAAAAGGGAGCTGAGCCAGAAGGCAAAGCTCTCTGTCTACCGGGCCATGTTCGTTCCTCCCCTCACCTACGCTCATGGAGGATGGGTCATGACCCAAAGAACCAGATCGCAGATACAAGCGGCCGAGATGGGTTTCCTCCGCCGGGTGGCTGGCGTCTCCCTTAGGGATAAGGTGAGAAGTTCGGTCATCAGCGAGGGACTCGGAGTTGAGCCGCTCCTCCTTCGCGTCGAAAGGAGCCAGTTGAGGTGGTTCGGGCACCTAGTTAGGATGCCACCTGGGCGCCTCCCTAGGGAGGTGCTCCAGGCACGTCCAGCTGGGAGGAGACCGAGGGGTAGACCTAGGACCAGGTGGAGGGATTAGATCTCTTCGCTGGCCTGGGAGCGCCTTGGGACCCCCCAGTCAGAGCTGGTTGATGAGGGGACAGGGACGTTTGGGGCTCTCTGCTGGAACTGATACCCCGAGACCCGACCACGGAGAAGCGGGAGAAGATGGATGGATTTTGTAGTAACCTTTCCCTCTCGTTTCAGAGCATTCCTGCCCGTGTGTTTTCCCTCCAGTGTCCAGCCTCTCCCTTATTGTTGCCACCTGTGTCCCCATATGCAGTCTGCGTCTCGTCCTGTGCCAGTTCGTCTTGTCTCGTCAAGCCTGCCAGTCATCCCTTGATCGCGTTAAGTATATTTTTGATAGTCCATGTAGATGTCTTTGTTTAGAGTTTTGATCCTCCAAGTGAGCGTTTTGTGTTTTGACCTTAATTAAAAGACCTCGTTAATCCTGATCTGTTTCTGGTGTCGTGCGTTTGGGTCCTGAGCCTCGTGACATTCTTAAAAAGTATGTATTGAAGTCGATGGAGAGAGAAAGATTATCTTTCGATCCCGTTTGAATTGTGCCACGAATTACACACATGATGTTTGTCCATTTTAAAAGATAATTTTCCATGGGGCGGAAGTATGGGCGGGACTTCGCCTCATTATGGAAGACAACCGAACAATGTGACCTTAGAGAAGAAGATATTTAGAATTTCTTAACCGACATTGTCATCTGGTTACAGTTACCTTTTATAAATCCTGATTTAGCCTAAATGCGAAATCTAAGCTGTACTGGTACGTAGCTTTGAATAACAGGTAATACACATGCTGTGAATCTGTTCAATTCAGACATCTTCAATCTCAGAAGACTAGGCCTGAAGATGTCTCGAAGGGTCAAGCACATGTTCTTTTTTCAAGCTGGTAATAATATTTCCCATTTTATTATTTTATCTTTTTATTGCACCTTCTTACTTCAACTTCTTATGTTTGAATAAGTCTTTTTATTCACTTATTTCCGTCTAAATGGGAGGAACTGCCACCAAACCACATTTCCCCTGGGATAAATAAGTATTATGATTAATGTGCTTTTTCATATTACAGAAAGTACAGCGGTGGTTTCGTTGTACAGCAGAAGGACAAAGACCAAGTGAACCGAGTAAAGAACGCTGACTCGGCATAAATACTGTGCAGCGGCCGGGTACACTATATGATTGACCTCTCGATGAGACGTGTAATATTATCCTGCCTGTAATTTAGAGCCGTGACTCTCTCATAATACAGCTGCAGCACATTATTGTTCAGTGCAGTGCCAGCAAATACACGATTTACTACTTTTATCACACACTGTGGTGCATTTCAATTAAAACATGGCGCAGTAAACATGCAACTGTACAGACTGTGATAAATAAAGTGTATTTTAAACATTTCTGAATGTAGCATCATGATGATGTTTATACAAACCACACTCAAAATTATTTTCCATCGCCAGAGAAAAAGAGCAGATGCATGCTGAAGTCATGTGACCGTGCTGTAGTTCCTTTATAGCCCAACATTAGCTTTTTACTTAAATCATATAGTGGTGTTAATGTGGAGATTAACCTGCTGAACTAAACGTGTAAGTATTAACTAACTTCAGGGATGGCCTACAAAAATACGTCATCACTCAACAACTCTTTTAAATGGCCTGTCGACTGCATTAAGCCACAAATACAAGGATGTTCTACTGCATTGGGTGCAGTAGAACATTGGGTGCTTGCTTGCATACGGCAAATACTATATAAGAGCACAACTATAACGGCCCGTGCGTTGAAGCTTCAACGCTTCTGCCCATTCACTTTGAATGGGGTGACGTCACGCTTTGCCGAACTGCATTGTGGTTCCGTCGCTTCTTTTGAAGCTTCGACGGAAGCGTCAGCCAATCAAATCATACGCCAGTACAAGCTCTAGCCAATCAAACCGCGTGGTTGTGTGTCCGGGGCGGGAGATTCAACGCACGCCGCCGTGTGGACGCTGCGTAAGGACTAAGGCAGCAGGTGTGTTGTCTTTAACTGCAGCAGGTATACATGATGGATGCTTTCAAAGGGATCCCTCTGCTGTGACTGACCTTAAAGAAAGACCATTACCTTACATAAAGTGACACTTCCTATCAGTAATGATCAACAGCACTAATAGGACCGCCACACTGTTATGGTTCAATCACTGGAAGAGAAAGGAGCCTCGTGGGGAGGGCAGGAAAACAGAAAACACTCACACATGTTTCTCTGCTGCAAATATCATTTTTTTATGAAGTTAACATTATTGTCTGACGGTGAAAAGGGAGGCCAGCTAAGGTCTGTTTACTTCAGCCTTGAGCCTCATGTCCATCTCTGCAGCTGCGGTTTGTACAATCATGCTTTATTATTTCACATCTGAAGGGGTTTTGTTGCATTTATGTTTGTTCAGTTCAACAGAGAGTCTCACTTTTGTGCAGAAAATTAAATATTGATATAGATAACAAACACTGATGTGATCCTACCAAAGAAGGAATTGATTGTCAAAGCATAACGGCTTAAAATCTGCAGGGTTTTATAGGACAAATCCAATCACATGCTGTTCATACGAGTGTTCCACAGGGAAACATAGCAATAAGGACACTGACATTTAAAGCTCAGGTTCAGGTGCATATCAGTGTGTAGTGTCTCTACTTTAAAGAGTCCTCTCCTGCTGATGTTCAGGTGTATATCAGGATGTAGTGTCTCTACTTTAAAGAGTCCTCTCCTGCTGATGTTCAGGTGTATATCAGTATGTAGTGTCTCTACTTTAAAGAGTCCTCTCCTGCTGATGTTCAGGTGCATATCAGTATGTAGTGTCTCTACTTTAAAGAGTCCTCTCCTGCTGATGTTCAGGTGTATATCAGTATGTAGTGTCTCTACTTTAAAGAGTCCTCTCCTGCTGATGTTCAGGTGGATATCAGTATGTAGTGTCTCTACTTTAAAGAGTCCTCTCCTGCTGATGTTCAGGTGTATATCAGTATGTAGTGTCTCTACTTTAAAGAGTCCTCTCCTGCTGATGTTCAGGTGTATATCAGTATGTAGTGTCTCTACTTTAAAGAGTCCTCTCCTGCTGATGTTCAGGTGTATATCAGTATGTAGTGTCTCTACTTTAAAGAGTCCTCTCCTGCTGATGTTCAGGTGTATATCAGTATGTAGTGTCTCTACTTTAAAGAGTCCTCTCCTGCTGATGTTCAGGTGTATATCAGTATGTAGTGTCTCTACTTTAAAGAGTCCTCTCCTGCTGATGTTCAGGTGTATATCAGTATGTAGTGAAGCTGCATCGAGACACACAGCTGGTTTCAGATCAGGTGAGCATCTGTTTTTCGCTGAGTGGATGCACTCATCTATACACCATGAAAACCAATTTGCAGCCCCTTCAAGGAGAGTGCTGCCATCCGTCCAGGAGCATCAGAGCACTTCACAAGGAAAGATTAACACAACAGGAAAATACATCCAGGCTCGATCAGGATGGAACACGTGTTCCTTAAGAAGACACTGCTGAGACAAAAGCAATAGTCCATTTACCCTCATTGAAAAGGAGATCATTGATCAAGCATTACAGGTCACCTATTATGCAAAATCCTCTTCCACATGTCTCTTCTACATCAACATGTGTCCCCTCTTCTCCATGTCTCTTCCACGTCAACATGTGTCCCCTCTTCTCCATGTCTCTTCTACATCAACATGTGTCCCCTCTTCTTCATGTCTCTTCTACATCAACACGTGTCCCCTCTTCTTCATGTCTCTTCTACATCAACACGTGTCCCCTCTTCTTCATGTCTCTTCTACATCAACATGTGTCCCCTCTTCTCCATGTCTCTTCTACATCAACATGTGTCCCCTCTTCTCCATGTCTCTTCTACATCAACATGTGTCCCCTCTTCTCCATGTCTCTTCTACATCAACATGTGTCCCCTCTTCTTCATGTCTCTTCTACATCAACATGTGTCCCCTCTTCTTCATGTCTCCTCTACATCAACATGTGTCCCCTCTTCTTCATGTCTCTTCTACATCAACATGTGTCCCCTCTTCTCCATGTCTCTTCTACATCAACATGTGTCCCCTCTTCTTCATGTCTCTTCTACATCAACATGTGTCCCCTCTTCTTCATGTCTCCTCTACATCAACATGTGTCCCCTCTTCTTCATGTCTCTTCACACTCGGTTGCAAACCGATCCAGTGAGTGCTGAAGGTCATCTGCAAAAAGCAGTGGTGCAATCCTTAGTCCACCGAACTGCAGACCCCCCTCCCCCACGACTACGCCTCGAAATCCGATCCATGTATATTACAAACAGGATTGGTGACAAAGCGCAGCCCTGGCGGAGGCCAACCCTCACCGGAAATGGGTCCGACTTACTGCCGAGGACCCGGACACCGCTCTCGCTTTGGGAGTACAGAGATTGGATGGCCCTGAGTAGAGACCCCCTCACCCCATACTCCCGCAGCACCTCCCACAGTAACTCCCTGGGGAACCCGGTCATACGCCTTCTCCAAGTCTACAAAACACATGTAGACCGGATAAGCGTACTCCCAGGCCCCCTCCAGGATCCTTGCGAGAGTAAAAAGCTGATCCGTCGTTCCACGACCAGGACGGAATCCGCATTGTTCCTCCTCAATCTGAGGTTCGACAATCGGCCTGACCCTCCTTTCGAGCACCTTGGAGTAAACTTTCCCGGGGAGGCTGAGTAGTGTGATGCCTCTGTAATTGGCACACACCCACTGAACCACCACCCCGGTCTGCCACTCCTTCGGTACTGTTTCCGACTTCCACGCAATGTTGATGAGACGTGTCAACCATGACAGTCCCTCAACACCCAGAGCCTTCAGCATTTCCGGGTGGATCTCACCCACCCCCGGGGCTTTGCCACTGTGGAGTTGTTTGACGACCCTCAGTGACCTCCCCCCGGGAGATTGGCGTTGATCCCCCGTCATACTCCAGCTCTGCCTCTAACATAGAGGGCGGAGTTGTCGGGTTCAGGAGTTCCTCAAAGTGTTCCTTCCAACGCCCCAACACTCCATCAGTTGAGGTCAACAACGTCCCATCCTTACTGTACACAGCTTGGATGGTTCCCTGCTCCCCCCTCCTGAGGTGTCGGACAGTTTTCCAGAACAACTTTGGTGCCGCCCGAAAGTCCTTCTCCATGTCTTCTCCGAACTTCTCCCACACCCGCTGCTTTGCCTCGGCCACGGATGAGGCTGCTGCCCTTCGGGCCTGTCGGTACCTTGCAACTGCCTCGGGAGTCCCCCGGGATAACAAATCCCCGAAGGCCTCCTTCTTCAGTCGGACGGCTTCCCTGACCACCGGTGTCCACCAGGAGGTTCGAGGGTTACCGCCCCTTGAGGCACCTAGGACCTTGAGACCACAGCTCCCACGCCGCGGCTTCGGCAATAGAGGCTTTGAACACCGACCACTCTGGTTCACTGTCCCCAACCTCCACGGGAATGCCTGAAAAGCTCCGCCGGAGGTGTGAGCTGAAGGCCTCCTGAACTTGGGCCTCCTCCAGACGTTCCCAGTTCACCCGAACTACACGTTTGGGCTTACCAGGTCTATCCAGAGGCTTCCCCCGCCACTCGACCCAACTCACCACCAGATGGTGATCAGTTGCCCCTCTCTTTACCCGAGTGTCCAAAACATACGGCCTCAGGTCCGATGATACGATAACGAAATCGATCATGGACCTTCTGCCTAGGGTGCTCTGGTACCACGTACACTTATGAGCATCCTTATGTTCGAACATGGTGTTTGTTATGGCCAATCCATGACTAGCACAGAAGTCCAGTAACAAACCACCACTCCGGTTCAGATCAGGGGGGCCGTTCCTCCCAATCACGCCCCTCCAAGTGTCTCCATCATTGCCCACATGGGCGTTGAAGTCTCCCAGCAAGACTAAAGAGTCCCCTTCAGGAGCCCCATACAGGACTCTTTCCAGGGTCTCCAAGAAGGCCGAATACTCTGAACTGCTGTTGGGTGCATAAGCACACACAGACGTAGGGCGGCGACCCTCTCGTCCACTGGGGTAAACTCCAACAACGAAGCACCCAACCGGGGACTTGTGAGTATCCCCACACCCGCCCGGCGCCTCACACCCTGAGCAACTCCGGAGAAGAATAGAGTCCAACCCCTATCCAGAAGTAAGGTTCCCAGAGCCGACGCTGTGCGTAGAGGCGAGCCCAACCAGATCCAACTGGTACCGCTCCACCTCCCGCACAAGCTCCGGCTCCTCCCCCCCCAGAGGTGACGTTCCACCAGCTTCTGTCGCCGGGGTCTGGTCCGTCGAGACCCTCCGCTTTCACTGGCAGCGCACCCGACCCCATCGCTGTTTCCCGTAGGTGGTGGGCCCGCGGGACGGAGAAGCGGAGGTGTTGCCCACGTTGCCTTTTCGGGCTGGGCCCGGCCGGGCTCCGTGGCAAGCCCGGCCACCAGACGCTTACCGACGAGTCCTCCTTCTGGGCCTGGCTCCAGAAGGGGACCCCGGGCTTCCTCCGGGCCGGGTATCCTCACTTCTTGTTGTTTCTTTCATGAGGTCTTTTGAACCAATCTTAGTCTGGCCCCTTTGCCACGGGAGACCCTACCAGGAACACAAAGTTCCAGACACCACAGCCCCCAGGTTCATCAGGGCACACAAACCTCCACGGGAAGGTGCTGGTTCTTCAGAGAGGAAGATCCATTTCTATAAAAACCTGTCTGAAAATGAGCTGATCGGATTTTGGCCACTTTATGATGTCATAACGATGTGTTGTCTTGAGTAACCAAGGTAACCCCCCCCCCGCCCTTATCACCTGAATCTCCTCTAGAGCACCATTGAGTTCTTTGTAACCAAATGTCTCTCAGAGGGGCGTGGGGAGGGGCTCCTTATGTTTCATCTAAAGTCACAGACAGAGAATCAGCACTTTGGAAACAGGGCTGAAACAGAGGGGATTATGGGTAATGCTGCAATGATCTGTTTGGTGTTTCAGCCAATCAGAGACAGGCTCTGTGATGTGTTGATGAGAAACAGGACCTTTAAGAGGTAACGGGGTGTTGCTACATTCGCCTGCACCTCAGGAGAAACGGAGACTGCAGTGTTTCCGCCACAACACAAACACTGGTTGTACAAACTGCCTCTTCTCTTCACTGTCAAACTCCCATGACTTGACAAAAAAATTATTCTACGTCTGATGGATTAGTTTATCTAAAAACATCACCGCCTGCGTCTTTCAATACGAGACATAACAGAAAACAAGAAGATGGACGACACAATCAAATCGTGACATTTTATAATCTAAAACCTCATCAACAACTTGTCACACACACACACACACACACCCACACACACACACACTTCCTCTCTTATTCCCTGCAGCAAATCTCCATTGTTTCCATTTAATTAGTCCCCCCCTTAGTAATGATCGCTGCCTTTCCCAACATCTCAAATCCAATAAAGGTACATTCCTTCTCCACGTTGACCATATACGTATCTCCTCATGTCTGCCTCCTCCTCTCGGACATCCGCTCTGAGCAACACAGTGAATAAGAAGGTTTGAATTAAAGTCTAATCATGTCTCATGGCACTGGTAAAAGTAAAGGGCACTGTCTTTGCACACTGCTCATCTGGTTTAGTGTACAGGATACATCAAAGGTTTTATAGTCATCTGCGCGGCTTGGCTTCAGTGTCCTTTTGACAAGGACCATCTGAAGTCCGAGGCTCCACGTACAAAGCTACACAAATATATATTTAAAGACTTACAACAATAGAAATAGAGCAAGAGAAAACAAATATTATGCACACAACAAGGCAAGGTTAGTGGAATATCAATACAGTTGCCTTAAGAAAAGTAAAACGTGTGTGTGCCCTCTTCCTTGTCTTACAGGCAAAAACAAGTTTGCCACAAAAACTGTTAATTTAAAAAAAAAGAAAAACTGCAGACTTAAGTGTTTCAAGTCACATACAATCTTCTCAAGACTCTACACACTGTTCACACACACACACACACACGCACACACACATCACCCTGTTTGCGACAGAAGCCATGATAGCTCAATGCACCTGTTGGAAAAAAGATAAATCCCGCTCTGCTTTCTCACCTAAAAAGAGAGGACTCCTCTCCATGTCGGTCACCTTTCCACACAAGAAGGAAATGTGTCAGCAGATAGGAAAACGTCTCCGGCGTTACATCCCCCTGCAAGTGCCGAAAGAAAGGGAGGGGAGGGGGAGAAAGAGAGGTTATTATCCAGAGGGGAGTCAGGGGAATTGGAGCAGTTGCCAGTTACCACATCTCTAATTGAAAAGACTCCAGGAAACACAAGTTAACCCTCTTTTGTGTGCCTTTTCTGAAATGTTAATGAAATGAAATGTACGCAGGTGTGTCGCTCCACGTGAGTTCTACAGGTAACTACTGTACTTGTTGCTTTCTGCACATCAACAATCCAGCATAACCCGAAACCTACATATGATATATATTTATGATTCATCCGTTTAACAGTGAGCAGCACACATCCTGAATCTCTGAAATATTTCTCCCGTTTTTCTTTTTACTATGTGCAGTCCATTTGTTGCCATGGGGACTGGTAATAAAAGTCAGTCACATGAACAAATTGAAGCAATACTCTTGTGATGAAAAATGAACTTGAGTCGGGGTAGGGGCTGTGGTAATTCATCTTTGAATGATTGGAGCGTGGAGTGCAAGGTAATGGGGGAAACAATGCAGTTTGGATGCGGGTGTGATACACACCGTGGCCGCTAGGGGGCAGTACATGCATAGAAAAGGTATTGATTGAGACGCAGTTTTTCGTACTTTATTGAACCAATACTGAATCAGAAAAAAGACACAAAAACAGGTTTTATTTACAATAATTCCGAGGTCATTATGAACAGAAAACACAGAAGAAGAACAAAGTGGTCCCTCAAGGAATTAAGGTGTTTTTGGTGAAATTGTTAGGTTTATTTTTTTACTTTTTACATTTAATTATTTGTTTGTATAATTTAATGTCATTAAAACAAATACTGAGTGGGGAAATGTTGAGTATTGGTGGAGAAAATAATCCGTACTCTGTCTGAAATCATTTAGTTACAGGCAAGGACTCTAGTCTATTTGATCGGTTGGATCTTTAAGAAAAAACTAAATTATTTGCAAAAAGATTCTACTTCTACTATTCAAGGCCCTTTAAACTTTAAAAACACGTTTTACAATCAAGATTGCTTTTATGTAATGCATTTGTTTGTATTGTATTATTATTTATATTAATTTATGATACAAATAGTATTTTATTCATGACAGTAGTTACTAATAACTTTGCAGATTCTGATTATTAATAAGAAATAAACATATCTTAACATGTGGTGTTATTATATATTAAAGTGCCTGGTAGAATATTGAAAGAACATTTTTTCTCCACCTTTAAAAGCTGCCACATTAAATGTAAGTACATTATAATGCATCATTATTTATTATCCAGTAAAATGTATGTCTTATTCTGAAATTGGCCTATCTGCATAATCCATTTTTTTCAATGCAATTGATGTATTGTACTTAAAGTTTTTGAATATGGAGTTTTTATGTGAAAATCTATATATATATATTTTACAGTATGGTAGGCTGCTTTTACTTAGTTTAACAATTATGATTGTTCTCCAACTACTGTGTATTTGACTTTTTTTTTAAATAAATCAAGCCTTTTATAAATTAGGCATTAGTTTTGGTGGTATTATCCGCCTGTATTTATTGATGTTTCCAGTGAGAACAGCTGTGAGGTCCGTGCAGAAAGCAGAGCAGTGGGTATAATATATATCACTCAGTATCAGACCTACATTCAGGGCCGTCCCTGACCAACTTGGGGCCCCAAGCGACATTGTGAGATGAGGCAACCGACAGGAGTGAATGTATGTCATTCAGTATGCGCTTACAGGTGAATACGTCTGCATTTCCTGCCAAATACTAGCCTCAAAAAGATTAAAATATAATTAATGCAAATAAACTAATAATCAGAATCAATTCTATAATATAAATACTATATTATAATATAGTTGTAATATAGTTGTAATATAGTCAAGACAAAACATGCTTATGACATGCTCAAAAACTGAGATTTCTTAAATCTGTATTCAAAGTAGTTCCCTCTGTCAGAAATAGCCACATTCACACCAAGTACTTTGCCGTAGTTAGGTGCCCTAGTGCCAGCACTTATAGTACCCCCGTGGAAACTAAGTTCAGATCGCGTTCACACCGGAACAAGTCCCTGAGGGAGGATCAGTCAAATGAAGCCGCTGACGTCACTTCTTCTTCTGCTTTGGGTTTACTGGCAGGCCGCAAACCACTTCACGGCGTATACTGCCGCCCAAAGTCCCCGGCCGGAAGTCCCCAGAGTTGGGGAAGGCTTCAGTAGAAGCTGCTGGGACTCCCAGCAGCTTCTACTGAAGCCTTCCGAGTAAATCTCCAGAACGCCGACACCTCCTCATCTCCACCGCTCCCATGTTTTATTTTTTTGCCATAAGTTATTCTTTCTGCGTTGGTGCGCGGGGGATGCTAATGCTAATGCTAATAATGCTAATGCCAGCAAATACAATGGCGGCTTCACAAAACTTTTCAGAGTTTTACGGGGCGTGGTTTGCAATCCGCCCAGCCAATCGGAAATTGGTACTTTTTTCTCCCCAGGATAGTCCCACCTCTCTAGCAGGGACTGAAAATGGGGGTAAAAGTTCTCGGAACTAAGTTGTCTTTTTGGTGTGAACGCAACATTTCAGGCACTATCGGAACTAAACGGGAAAAGTACGGGTAAAAATACTCCGGTGTGAACGCGCCTAATGTATCAACAACACACATTTCTAACAGTATTTCTCTGTGTTGTGGTTGACATGATGATGACTGTTAGGAGTTAAGGGGGAGGCTGAGCATCACCATGAAATGTGCAAATACAAAATGAATAAAAGGGGGAAAATGCTCCATGTTTTGTAAGCTGTAAACTTTAACTGTTATGTAAGCCAACTAGACAGACAGTTATCACTCTTCCTCCTGTACATATATATTGCACCGAGAACTGCGCTGAGAACTGCGCACAAGCCGAGCTCATAAGCCGAGGCCCCCTGCGCAATGTGAGGCCCCATGCAGCCTGCATGATCGGCCTGTGGGGAGGGACGGCCCTGCCTACATACTCTACAAACAAAGAGTCGATATTTTTCTAAAACCATTTAGTGCTTCACATAATAAAATACACAACGGCTGTATCCTGATATGATATGCTTTAGGAGCTAGGTGTGTGTTGTACATTGTGTTGTTGCGTGTTGTCGGCTACAAGGCGTAGATGCGGCGTACAGACAGGTCTCAGTTGGTTTGGTGTCCTATGCTTACTTTTAATAAATGAAACTTTTGGCCCGTAATTTCATTTCCTCTATATCCAGTCTCTGACTGTGTTACGTTATTATGAGAGTGCTGTCAAACTTGTTTGAATCTGAAATTGTATATATTTATATAAATAGATGTGTGTGTGCATGTAATGTAATGTGTGTGTCCGCATCTGTCGCCTGTTATTGTCTCATTATACCGCACTGTCAATTAATTAAAAGTAAATATATAAGTCATCATAAACACAGTTCTGTCCATCAGACAGTGCTGCTGTGCCTCCTGTCATCATTAATGGAGGATTTCTCATTTCTCTAACCGCCTGCTGCTTCCCCTCCTCCTCGAGGAGGGGAAATCAGAGAAATTAGAAAGGGCCAGTGTGTGTGTATTTTACGGGGTGGGGCTTTCTGAGCGTTAACGACGTGGTCAAACTCTCGCGATATTTCGGTCTCGGTTACCGGCCCGTCTTGGATACCCAGCAGTTTCTCTGAGAAACATCAACACAGTAACCCGGGAAAGAGACCTCAGAGGCGGGGAGCGGCGTTTCTCTTTAGGGACCTCACAGCGGATCTGGATACTTTGTTACACAGACACACACCGACACGACAACAATGGATGAATGTCGTTAGAAAAAGTTGCTATCTTAGTTAGCTAACATTGGTTTGCTAACGTTAGCCGGCTAATGCTAACGTTAGCAAACAGCTGAAACTGAAGAAGAAGTCTGATGAAGTTTGGATTTTATTATCACGAGGACGGCAACATGAATCTGGACATCTAGATACATCGGTTCCTTTCATTACAGGTGTGTATTTGGCCTCTTTTAATAAGAAAACAGCTAAGTTAATTCATGACTTTCCTGTCGGCTAACGTCAACTGTCCGGAGTTAGCGGCTCCGACTAATCCCTGGAGCGAGACGTTGTTAAATAAGTCATCCTGAAGTCTGAGGCAGGAATGTGTTGCAGACATCATGTTTTAGGCTATATTAGGAAGTTAAAAACGACCATTGATAAGTCGAGGTTGTTTTTAGTATTTATTAGATGTTTAGAAAACAATAACTTACTGTTTGTTTGTTAGTTAGCAGCTAAAAGTAGATTAATCATGGTTATGTTTGTGTGTATTGGGTGACTAATTCCTGGACAGGGAGTAATAGTCTTAGCCTTGACTCAGTTCATTTCTCCAGTTTCACTTCGAAAGTTAAAATGCCATTAGTTGTTGTTTCATCTAGTGCTCTTATAATGTATTATTCATCAGTACAGCACTTTTGGAAGAAGTACTAAGATCCTTTACTCCAGTAAAAGTACAAATACTATGGTCTTAAAATACTCCATTGCAAGTAAAAGTCCTGAATGCAAAAATGTTACTCAAGTACATAAGCATTAGCATTACATTGTACTAAAAGTAATTATACAGACACAATTTCAGAATAATATAAGTAGAGAAGAATCATCAGATAAGTGTACTTCAAGTGTTAAAAGTACTCGTTTTGCAGAATGTATTTTTATTATGATCTCCTGTTTTTATCCAAGTAACAGCATTTAATATTGTAGTTTGTCAATGTGAACCTAACTTAGATACTTGACAGTACTGCATTTAATATATAGACTGTATATTACACTGTCTATGATTTTACCACATCAGCATGTAATGTGTTTTATATGTACACACAGTTGTTGTGAGTTTTAAAACAAGTGTAGTGGTTACAAAAGTAAAATATTTGCCTCGGAAATGTAGTGCAGTAAAAGTATAAAGTTGTATTAAAACGAAATACTTAAGTAAAGTACAAATGTCAACACAAATACGTAAGCACAATACTTGAGTAAATATTCTTATTGACTTTCCATCACTGTTTTGTAAACATTAAAAGCTAGCATTTCAATATCCCAAGTACAGGTGCAGCTGTAGCTTCAGTGTGAACCCAGCTGTTTTAAAATAATAATATAGACAATATGAAGTTGCTGAATTGAAGGTAGGCTTCTCAGTGAGCTATCCGCCGACAGAGAGGCAATGTCAGGTTGGTGTAAAATGAATATAATCACGATTTACTTCATTCAGTGAGGGTGGATACAGTTCAAATCAATACAAACCATTTAAAGTCAAAGATGGCAAGGTGCTTCTTCTTCATCTTGCGTTGGGAAACCAGTAGCATTGAGGGGTCTTCAGTGGTTGGGATCAATAATGCAGGCATCGATTCTGCATGGAGGTTTTTTATAGTATAGCGTTCAACCACAGGTGGCAGCACTGAGCAAGAAACAGCGAAAATAACGCTCCAATCAGCGAAGAAGAAATGTTTCGACACGGCTTGTTTATGCTTCAATGGAAATGACCGAATAGCTTTCCAATAAGTGTGTTTATGTTACTTAAACCTTTACAAACAACCTTTATTATTATGCTGATTGGTCGCTGATGAGTTCACCTTCTTATTGACGGGTTTGACATTTTAAAATACTTCCGTTGACAAACTTTCTGAGCTCTAAATGCCTGAATGGGATGGTTTTACACCGAGAGCAACGCAGGACCTTTACACGTCTTATAAGAAGCTGTCTGTAGACTTTCTGGATGTCAACTTGAGTTTGTAAACAAGCTGGTAATGCAGGCTAACCTCGGAAGTAAGTCTCTCTCACATCTTTTAACTAAATAACAGAAAGTTGTTTCATTTTATATTAGCGTTTTCAGTTCAAGTCACAACTTTGACCCACAGTATCTGACGTCGGCTTATCTTGACAGTGAGGAAAGCTTTACTTCCGTGTATGAATTCAATGTTTAACGGTACATCATTTTAGCTTCTCTTGGATATAGGTATTGGTGGGGGGGGGGAGTACCTGAGGACATGAGTACATTTACTCAAGGATTGTAGTCTGATGTGGGAGAAGTACTCACATCTTGTACTTGAGTAAAAGTGGAAGTACTCAGATCTTGTAGTACAAGTAGAAGTACTCGGATCTTGATTAAAAGTAGAAGTACTCAGATCTTGTACTTGAGTAAAAGTGGAAGTACTCAGATCTTGTAGTACAAGTAGAAGTACTCAGATCTTGATTAAAAGTAGAAGTACTCAGATCTTGTACTTGAGTAAAAGTGGAAGTACTCAGATCTTGTAGTAAAAGTAGAAGTACTCGGATCTTGATTAAAAGTAGAAGTACTCAGATCTTGTACTTGAGTAAAAGTGGAAGTACTCAGATCTTGTAGTACAAGTAGAAGTACTCAGATCTTGATTAAAAGTAGAAGTACTCAGATCTTGTACTTGAGTAAAAGTGGAAGTACTCAGATCTTGATTAAAAGTAGAAGTACTCAGATCTTGTACTTGAGTAAAAGTGGAAGTACTCAGATCTTGTAGTACAAGTAGAAGTACTCAGATCTTGTAATTGAGTAAAAGTGGAAGTACTCAGATCTTGTACTTGAGTAAAAGTGGAAGTACTCAGATCTTGTAGTACAAGTAGAAGTACTCAGATCTTGATTAAAAGTAGAAGTACTCAGATCTTGTACTTGAGTAAAAGTGGAAGTACTCAGATCTTGTACTTAGTAAAAGTGGAAGTACTCAGATCTTGTAGTACAAGTAGAAGTACTCAGATCTTGATTAAAAGTAGAAGTACTCAGATCTTGTACTTGAGTAAAAGTGGAAGTACTCAGATATTGTAGTACAAGTAGAAGTACTCAGATCTTGATTAAAAGTAGAAGTACTCAGATCTTGTACTTGAGTAAAAGTGGAAGTACTCAGATCTTGATTAAAAGTAGAAGTACTCAGATCTTGTACTTGAGTAAAAGTGGAAGTACTCAGATCTTGATTAAAAGTAGAAGTACTCAGATCTTGTACTTGAGTAAAAGTGGAAGTACTCAGATCTTGTAGTACAAGTAGAAGTACTCAGATCTTGTAATTGAGTAAAAGTGGAAGTACTCAGATCTTGTACTTGAGTAAAAGTGGAAGTACTCAGATCTTGTAGTACAAGTAGAAGTACTCAGATCTTGATTAAAAGTAGAAGTACTCAGATCTTGTACTTGAGTAAAAGTGGAAGTACTCAGATCTTGTACTTAGTAAAAGTGGAAGTACTCAGATCTTGTAGTACAAGTAGAAGTACTCAGATCTTGATTAAAAGTAGAAGTACTCAGATCTTGTACTTGAGTAAAAGTGGAAGTACTCAGATCTTGTAGTACAAGTAGAAGTACTCGGATCTTGATTAAAAGTAGAAGTACTCAGATCTTGTACTTGAGTAAAAGGGAAAAATGTTGAGATTTTGCATTCTCGTGAATTTTCATAGTAACACTGCACTTCAGACAACCTACAACTGGTGATGGTGTCTAGGTCTTTAAGTGTTAAACAGCTGAGAGCAGTCACTGCTGTTTGTCACACACACATCTTACCAAGTGTGTGTGAACATCCTCACAAACCAACAAAGAACATGATCTATATCAAATTTAAGACAGAAAACTCCACACTGGTATCTGATCGTCAATCACCTTTTAACTTTAACCTAGTAGTAGTAGTCCTTGATTGGCTCAAGTTCACACCTTTTTAGGGGCGGGGCTAGTGATGTTGTCCCGGGGATGCTTAGGAGTTGATAAAGGAGATAATCCCACTGACTTCATCGTTTGATTCCAAAAGTGGGTCTGGACCCGCGCCCGTAGAGGCTGTTTACCTAATGGCTCCCCCAAAGTATCATTTATGGTTTTCTAAGTTTTTTTTACTCACTGAGCACTAGGGCTGCACGATTAATCAAAAAAAGATCGTGATCTCGATTCAGACACCTGTGCGATCTCATTTCTAAATTACGGCGATCCTATGACGTCAAGCTGATTATTTTTTTGGGATTTTTTAATTATTTTGCTTCTGAATAATACCAACTTGCAATGTCAATCATACTTAAACGATGTAAAGCAAATATACTCTATATACATTTAACATTAAAGTACCATGATCGCATCCAAATGGTCGTGTCCTGTCTGTCTCTCCTCCTCTCATGCCGTGGTAACGCTGCAGCCACGAGGGTTGCCAGTTTTTGCGGAAGGAATAAGCAACCAGGTCGATGAAAACAAGCGCCAAAAGAACATGAGCACTTTAAACCTATATATGTCGGGTCTACAAGCTCACAACCGCAACAACCATTATGACTTACTACCGAGCAACTTCACAGAAGGATAAGCCCAATGTGGCTTACAATGAGTCTACCTGGCAACACTCACTGACTGCAGCACGCGAGGGCAGGAGCCGGCAGTATGTTTACAGAAGCGTTAGCATTAGCACTGATTAGCAAAGAGTGACGAGAGCGCCTAGGGCTGAACGATTAATCGATTTTAAATCGAAATCGCGATTCAAGATGATGCGATTTATCAAATCGCAAAGCCTGCGATTTTTTGTAACTTTTTTTTAAACTTTATTACAACTTTTTTTCTTCTTCTTGTGTGTCAGTCATCCACACCAATCAGAAGTGCTGTGCTCCACATGTACCAGCCATTGTCTAATCAATCTGAAGTGGCCCATGATAGAAGGTGATAGATGATCCAATCACCTGCCAAGTGCTTTTGAAAGGCTGCCCTTTCAAATGGCTTCCAGTGGAGCTTCAGATGCTTTGGTGAAACCATCTGAGTCAGGTCAGTGACGCTCCATCACGTGTTTCTACATCAGGGTGAATCTTAAGCTGAAGCTCGACTTTAAAGCAACCCAACGGAAGTTTCATGTAAGTTTAGTTCTTTCACTCGTAGCTCGGGCTGCGGGGTGCTAGAGACGAGAGCACGTTGATACGACCTTCCTAGCCGGAGTTATGGCCGCATTTTACAATAAACTTCCATTCGGGTCGCTTAAAAATAAATATCGCAATTCGAATCGCAATATTTGTCAGAAAAATCGCAATTAGATTTTTTCCCAAAATCGTGCAGCCCTAGCGCCTAGTAGTACAGGAAACACAGAAATGAGTGACGAGGAGGTCGAGGACAATGACAACAACACCGATGAAAATCCCGGTGGCGACTCTGGCGAGAGTGAGAGGGGAGTTGTGCTTGTGCCGAAAAAAGTAGATGGACTGTGCTAGTAGCTAGGCAGCTAGGCAGCTAGCAGCTAGGCAGCTAGTAGCTAGGCAGCTAGTAGCTAGGCAGCGAGGCTTTATCTACATTTATTCTGAAGCTGTAACTTTATGTTCCGTTCCGTTTTTATATTCAGTACTGACTGCAGTATTTAAGTTAATCCTTTTGATTCAGTGACATTACTACTCAGTGGAGTCTAGCACTTTATGTTTTTGTCAGTACAAGAACCTTTAAGTGCAGTCACTGAACTGGGTGCTAGCCGGCTAGGCTTTTTTTATATTATTATTCTAAAGCTGTGAATGTTTTTATATTCAGCACGGTGGTGAGGTGTGTTGAGTAACTGGAGTGCATTCCTCCCTGTAACAAACAGGCTGGTGTTGTTGTACAGTAGTTGGGTGTCCACTGTGGACAGGTGCTACTGCAACGTTTACATTTTGTTATTATAAAGCTGCAAAAATTCAATTGTTTACGTTCAGCACTCAGGCAGCAGCAATATCTCTATTTTAGTTACTGTATGTTTTGTTACCAGAGAGACTTGAGTTTAAGTCGAGCACTTTGTTTAAAGCCACAGTGGTTGGCTGTCAAATTCATTTTAGTTACTCTATGTTTTTGCGACAAGAAACTGAGACTTGGATTTAAGTCCAGCGCTTGGATGTTGATGGTGTCTGGTTGAAGCCACAACAGTTGGCTCCAGGTTCCACATTTTGAATGTAGTAATGTTTGTTCAGTATTCAGCAACTACAGACTAAAGACAAAGTTATGTTTTTGTTACAAGAGAGACAAATGTTGTCTGTTTAAATTCATTGTACTCACGTGACGTCTAAGAGTAAGAGTGCAATACATATTTTCATTGAAACGATGAGAATCGTGTGAGAATCGTGATCTCAATTCTGATGGAGGAAAATCGTGATTCACATTTGAGCAAGAATCGTGCAGCCCTACTGAGCACTCATTGCCACCAATGCAAATGAGTGCTCACTGAGTAAAAAAAAACACACAAATTATACTTTGGGGGCCCCCCAAAGTATAAACATGCTGTGGGAATCACTGGAAGTACTCAGATCTTGTACTTGAGTGAAAGTAGAAGTACTCAGGTCTTGTACTTGAGTAAAAGTAGAAGTACTCAGATCTTGAGTAAAAGTAGAAGTACTCAGATCTTGAGTAAAAGTAGAAGTACTCAGATCCTGTACTTGAGTAAAAGTAGAAGTACTCAGATCTTGTAGTAAAAGTAGAAGTACTCTGATCTTGTACTTGAGTAAAAGTAGAAGCACCAGAGTGTAGGAATACTCTGTCACAGTAAAAGTCCTGCATTCAAAATGTCCCTCAAGTGAAAGTAGAAAGTATTCTCATCTAAATATAGTGAAAGACAGTGAAAGTAGTCGTTGTGCAGATTGGTCCATTTCAGAATAATATATATGATATGTTTTATAATGACTGATCATGAAAGTGTTCTCAGAGCTGGTGGAGGTGCAGCTAGTCTGAAGTACTTTGTAGACTGCAGGGTAGCTGGAGGAGGAGCAGCTAGTCTGAAGTACTTTGTAGACTGCAGGGTAGCTGGTGGAGGTGCAGCTAGTCTGAAGTACTTTGTAGACTGCAGGGTAGCTGGTGAAGGTGCAGCTAGTCTGAAGTACTTTGTAGACTGCAGGGTAGCTGGTGGAGGTGCAGCTAGTCTGAAGTACTTTGTAGACTGCAGGGTAGCTGGTGGAGGTGCAGCTAGTCTGAAGTACTTTGTAGACTGCAGGGTAGCTGGTGGAGGTGCAGCTAGTCTGAAGTACTTTGTAGACTGCAGGGTAGCTGGTGGAGGTGCAGCTAGTCTGAAGTACTTTGTAGACTGCAGGGTAGCTGGTGGAGGTGCAGCTAGTCTGAAGTACTTTGTAGACTGCAGGGTAGCTGGTGGATTCACTCCAGGTGGAACTAAAGTCTGATTTAACCCTTGATTATATTTCACATCCTTCATCCAGATCTGTAAAGTAACTGAAGGTGTTAAATACATGTAGTGGAGGAAAAGTACACAATTGACCTCTGACTTGCGTTCACTACCAACCTAAAAGTACCTCAACAATTAATCAATAATGTATTGAAAAGTTATTTGGCTGATTGTTGTGTATCGGCTCAGACGGGTTATTTGGGAGGCCCAGTCTACGTACAGGTCACTCCTTTTGAAATATTAAACTTAGTTTTCTTTTCTTTAATTTTTCATCCTCGTGTAGAAGGCTATCACGAAACACACATGTGGTTGTTTAAAGAACATCTGATTTAATGTGAGGTAGGATAATAATCATTTGAGTATGTGTGTATATAAATATGTAATTTACAAACAGCTGTAAGATGCTTGAAAAGCTGGAAAATGCACCTTGAAAATGCTTGAATTTGACTTTGGAAAAGGTGTAAGAACCCTGGTTTAAGTATGCTGGTTTTTTAACACAATAAAAAGCCGCTGTTGGTTTGAGTTTATAACCAGGACCCTCAGCGTACGGCCACACGCGTTAATGGGGGGGATGCACGATATTGGGTTTTTGAAACCGATACCGATAACTTCCTGCTTCTAAAGACCGATACCGATAACCGATAATAATATAATATATATATATATTAAATGTACCTGTAGTTTTTGCACACCTGGTGGTAAAAAGAGACTAGCAGTGAGCAAAGGACATGAGCATTACTACTGTGAACAAAACAAAGCCACGAACAGTTCTGACTCTTCAAAGTGACCAGATTTATTTTCCCAAATAAACGTCTTGCCTTTTCAAAAGCCTCGTGGATAGGTGAAAGCCCGGTGCCTTCGCAGCTGGCTTTGGATTCGCCGCTCGTTTAGCAGCGCAGGCGTCCTCGTGCGCTTTGAACACACCATCGTAGCCATGGCGATGTTTCAGGCGACTGATCAGGTTGGAAGTATTATAGCTCGTTGCCTTCTTCCCTCCTCGTGGAACTTCTGCATTTCAATACAAATAGCAAGAGAACTATCTCACTCTGAAACTTTGAAATAGTCCCATCCTACCGACGACATGTTTGTTCACTGTCCTGGCTTCACGGCCGCACACCGTTTACGTCACAGCCAGGCACGAGTTAGGGAGCGCTGGATTGGTGAAGAACTCCCCTCTTCCTAAACCACTAACACCACAGTGCTGGCAACACGGGAGGAGCCGAGGGCAAAACAAGCGCCCCTCATCCCAACCCACCCACACCGCAGGATCTCTTTCTTTTTTTTACCCAAAGAATATATTGTATATAATCGGGGCTATTAATACTTTTATCGGGATGACGTCATAATTCCTAATATCGGGCCGATGATTATCGTGCACCACTAATATAGACACATTGCATTGCATGCCACTTGTTAGACGCTTTTATCCGAAGCCACTCACACACTCAGCGCTGAGGACACACACAGGAGCACTTTGGGGTGAAGCGTCTCAGGGACACAGCGACATGCTGACTGCAGCGGGGTTTGAACCTGTGCCCCCCTGATCCCAACACCAACGCTCTAGTCCAGGGGTGTCAAACTCAATTTCATCGCGGGCCACATCAGCATTATGGTCGCACTCAAAGGGCCGGTTGTAACTTTAATACTATATAAAAATACATATATAAATATATCATATATATAAAATAATGTATTATATCACATCATTGCCTCTGCATTGGATTATCATCGGATAGGGTAATAACTTCATAATTAACTACGTCTGAAAGCAGAAGTCTAGGGCAAGTCTCTTCAGTGCGTATGTCCCAAAATGATTTAAAAAGAAAAGCCAAATTCTGGAGGAAATAGAAGTGACATTTTGAAATAAAAATCTAATTCTGAGAAAAAAGTCATATTTGAGATGCATTGTGGGACATGTAGTTTATGGGCTACGTGCTTCTGTAGCATGTAACCGTATAATAAACATATTATATACTTTGAAAGCTCTTGTGGGGCCACAGAAAATGAAGTCGCGGGCCGAATGTGGCCCCCGGGCCTTGAGTTTGACACCCCTGCTCTCGTCCACACGTCTCCCTGACGCGTGTCATTTCCCTCCCGTTTGCTCTCTTGCCGGTCATGCTCGCCTCAGGACTGAGTCACGTGACGGTTGTGAGTAAAGGCATGACTTCTTAGCGACTCCTCGTGACTCACAGGGTGTTGCATAGGAAGGCAACACCCTCACAATGAGCAAGGTATCGAGGAGAGGTTGCAAACAGATCCAAGTTTTCTGATTAAAGTAGAAAGGTTGTCGACACATCACGTCTCTGTTGTCTCAGAATTAGGGTGCGCTCACACCGGGCGCGATGCGAATATTCGCTTCGCTCTAATCGCTGGAGTTTCACCGCGGCTGTCAGCTGTGTTTACTCGCATCATTCAAACAAGACGCGCTGGCTCGGGAGCTACAACTACAACAAGATGAACATATGTGACCGTGATTTAATTGTAACACACGTTTCTAAATGATGAAGTAACAACACACTGATACCGGTTAGTAACAACCATGAATTAATGCTTTGAGTCTGCAGACAGACGGCAGAGAAACACCTTTAAAATGCGTGTTTTCTGAATGGAGATCGGCTAAGCTAACGTTGTATATGCTCCGACCGTCCACACTCACAACAACGGCCTACTGACATAAATAAAGCAGCGACTGTATTCTCCATGACACAGGCAGTCTGTGGTTTGTACTTGTTTCACTTCTGTCTAGTTTCTGAACAGACATGAGGAGCTGAGAGCTCTGAGGGCTAACAGCTAACGGCTGATGGCTGATGTTTTCTGGTTGAACGTCGGGGACGGCAGGCTGAGATCCTCCCCGCTGATTGGCTTCCGCGAATTTGACGTTGGAGTTGAAAAAATTGAACTCTCGCGCCCACCGCTTCGTGCTCGCCGTTGGAGCGAATTCGCGTCTGTCCGCGTCTCTGCATTGACTTAACATGTCATCGCGCCGCCCCCAAACATCGCATCGCGTCCAGTGTGAGCGCAGCATAAGTGTTAGAAACTCTCCCTGGTCCCCGGCTTGAGCTTCAGCCTCAGGATCCATGTCTCTGTGATCCTCTCCAGAGGGAAGGAGTCATCACATACAGAGACTGGAAGGAGTCATCACATACAGAGACTAGTTCCTGAGCAGTGTCCTTCACATGCTGATATCAAGAGAGGGAGTCACACAGTCACAAGATGGAGGAACAGAAAGCAGTATCAATGTTTACTTCAGATCAGCTCCACGTCAGAAATGAGCATGCTTGATGTCTCTCTCCATAGAGGCTGAGTCATCATGTTCATCACATAGCTATCATCTGCCTCAAACAGTCCTGATGCTCTGCTGGGACATCACACATCCTGTCAGGTTCACAGCTACAGTTGATACCTTTGTAGCATGCTACTCTCATGCTGGAAGAGGACACTCAGGGTTTTCCAAACACCAAGTGACTCCTGCAGTCTAGCTTAATGGTCGATCAAATGTCATCTAAATACCACCTTTTCCTCGGGGGCTTTACTTTATGCACAGCACACATATTGTTGGTCTCAAGCAGCGTTAGGGCAACAGGCGCAGCTCGGTGTTTTAAGTAAACATCACATGCCTTCATTCCGGCTTTCCTTCACTTCCAGGAATGTGCTGTTGTGGAACCGGTTTTAAACAACAGGGCGACATTCGTCTGCTGTCAACGTGCCCGTCCGAAGAATGTGTTTATAATGGAAACATGCCGTTCTTCTTCACATCTCTGCTTTTACCCCGTCGTCTTTAAAGCTGGTTCTCGTCTTCTTTAGTGTGTGTTATTCCTTTGGTTGCCTGATACCTGAAACGTAACTGCCGTCGTGTTCAGTCTGTGTGTAAAGTATGCAATGTAGGAAAACAGCAGTATATACTTTCATACTTCTGTGTGGCTTTGACTCTCCGCCTCCCTTTTGCCTGCAGGTGAATGCGAGCGATGAGGAGCAGCAGGCGGCCGGAGGCGTCTGCTCGGCAGCTGACTGATCACGCTATTGGCCCAGGTCTGTATGTAAACATGTCTCAGGAAGGAGTTACAATAAAAGGGATTGTTCGAACAATTTACCAGCACGCATTTCTTTTATGGCATCGGGTTTATGGCACTTAGTAAATCATGCGTTCTCTTCCTCGCCTTCAGAGCTGACAACCGCATGGAAGAGTTTATCTCAGTCCAAAGCTGCTGTAAGTATACAGGCAGTGGAATATCAAGTGAGGAGGATGACTCCATTTCACCGCCATGTAAGGCTCACATGTGTGTCCTCCCTCTTTAGTTGCGGCATATAGAAAATCGCCTGGAAGCCGCTCCAGGTTCAGGCGTTGTCCTGGACTCGGTCATGGACCCCAAGAAGAAGTCCTCCAGGGCGGTGCGCCGCAGAGGTCGGTCATTTCCAAACGTCTTTATGATCAAATTCTACATTTCCCCCGGCGCTCCTTCCTGCTCCGTTGCAGCACCTCTGTTGTGCAATATCACTCATGTGCAATAGAATTGTCTAACTACGAGATAACAGCCAGCAAAGTGTGTGTGTGTGTGTGTGTGTGTGTGTATATATATATATATATATATATACAGTTTGCTGGCTGTTATCTCGTAGTTAGACAATTCAACTACTGTAATAAATTCTAACTCTAAATTACTGGGCACTCAGCTGGCTGCTATCACACCACTTAATACATGCTACACCTATTTAAAGAAAGAAAGAAATACTGTTACGGCTGCTTGTAGTCCACCTGGATACGTATTTATGTACATTTTAAATTATATCTTTAATAGCTGGATACTTTATTAATCCTAAACTGGGAAATCATTTTGTTTCAGCACCAGTGTGCTCAACATTAAAATACTAATACCGTACTTTTCGGACTATAAGCCGCGACTTTTTTCCTCATTTTCTTTGTCCAGCTAACGACCACTAGGGAACCTCCTAAACCTATGGATTTTACAGGTAAAATTAACCACCTTTAACTCTACGGGCTCTAGGACCGGTCCGCGCCCCGCCACCTTTAAGCGGCGGGCTCCAGTAGGAAAAGCTGGAGGCCGGAAAAGAGCGAGACAGGTAGCGCACCAAAGTAAAAGTGAAACCGAGAGACGGAACGAGAGCAAGACAGACGGACAGTTTAGCTGCTGCGGCTCATATGCAGGTGCGCTGTATAGTCCGAAAAGTACGGTACTTAATACATGCTACACCTATTTAAAAAAAGAAAGAAATACTGTTGCGGCTGCTTGTAGTCCACCTGGATACGTATTTATGTACATTTTAAATTCTATCTTTAATATATAGATACTTTATTAATCCTAAACTGGGAAATTATTTTGTTTCAGCACTAAACATTAAAATACTAATACTTAAAAAGTGGAAAAGTGTGAACAATTAAACATTTAAATGAAAAATCGTATATCAAATGTAAACAATATACAGTGTATAGCAGCAGGAATACATGTTTAAAGTATAATATGTTAATTAATTAATATAACGCTCTCAATGTCCCCTCTGAGGGACGAAGTAAGACATCCTGATCCTGAATAATGCCTTTTTCAAACATGGCCGTCTCTCCCAGATGGACAACATGCTGACGTCACCGCGGGGTCTTCTAAGCGTCGGGGGCGGAGTCAGCAGAGTCCGGAGAAGAGCAGCTCTCGCAGCCCGCTGAGGAACGCCACGCAGGACAGCAACGTGCGGAGGAACAACAGCGTGGAGTTCAGGGAGCCGCTGGCCTCCTACAGGTACGCACTCTGCTAACGGCCCGAGGTCGCATTCACACCTTCCAGTCCGCTCTCTGCTGCGCACCAGACCACTGTTCGTTGCATCGTTTCATTTTTCAGAAGGTTCGGTTTGCGTTCACACGGACTATGAACTTTAAACACAAGTCATGTGCTCGGAAATGCTGTTCACCCATTGGTCAGACATTCAGGGGGTAAGAACGCAAATCCCGGCAATTTCTACCGGAGCCTCCGCCATGGAGCATCGGCAGGTTATTCTCATGCTGCTGTTAATCTGGAGATCAACAGACGCTAGCGGCCCGCACATATGATTATATCATCATACGACGTGCGTTAAAAAACATTATAACACATAATGACAGGGGGTCCGCGGGGTCTTAAAAAGTATTAAAAGTTGATAAATCAATTTAGCGAAAATGAAGGCTATTAAAAGGCATTTCCCAAGGTGTTACATTTTGCAGCTTGTTGTCAATAAGTGTCTGAACGGTCCAGAGAGGTTGTGTTCTGCCGTCTGCCTGAATGTAGTCATGGCGACGGTGTGTAGTGTGATTCTGTGTAGTTTATCGATGGCATCCCGTTGGGTTTGACGTCATCTGAACAGGACGTCGCACGCTCACTGCTTGATAGCGCGCGAAGCTCCGTTTACGCCGGTTGCTAAGCAGCATCGTTATGGGGATGCTAAGTGCTAGCCACAAAGCCGCCGCGGGGACGCAGACAGCTGGTCTCAATCGCGCATTTCCGCGCAACTTCACCGCCCCTACCCACCATCGGTTCATATAACATTACTGCTGACCTCCGAGTGACGCTGGGCGAGTTCGACGCTCGAGAATTGTCAACGGGGGCGTGGCGTTTAAGTCCCGACTCTCGGCCAATCCGTGCCTCCCCTGACTGCACGTCGCCGACACCCACTTGCTGCTCCTCCAAGGAAGAGACACGTTCACTGGGCCAAAGAAACCCTACCTGTCACAGAGATCTGCTATTTTAAAGTCAAGTCAACACGCATCGACCCTAAATACAGTCTCTATTAACATCGAGAAAAGCTTTAACATATATATCACAAGTGTGCGAGGGTGATGGCGTCAGAGCATCGTCCTACGTGCCCCTGGGTATTTGTGAGGGAGCTCCGATGTGGCATGAAGCAACGTTTCATATATGTTCATAGTTCAAAGAGAGCGCTTCCACTCGGTCCTTAAATGCTGTTAAAGATTTCCCTCCAGACGCCGTGTGTTCCTGACGTCTCCTCGGTGTCTGCGGCTGAAAGGCTCACACACTTCAGTGGTTAGCAACGACCCTGTTCCTGCTGCACTTTGGTCTCAGAGCAACAGATTTACTGGATCTCAATGTGAATATATCCTCAAGAGTTGATAAAGGCTTAGGGGCGGAGCTAAAGGGTTAGGGCGGAGCTAAAGGCAGGTGAATATGAGACTAACACACACTCGACCTGCTGCTTGGTTTTACTGAATGTGTAAAAGCAACATGTTGTAAATGGAAAAATGGAAAGGTGATAATTTTAAGAAATGTTGTTTCTTCTGCGCAAAAATGGTAGAAATGTATATTAGTTATACACGTCTTGGTTATTAACCCTCATTGTTTTAATATCGTTATAATCAGAACAGTGGATGATATCTTTTTTGTTTGACTTCATCAGTAATCTTTTCTGCTTCGTGCCCGTTAGCGACGGCAGTGTGACAGAATTAAAATCCACATTTTATCATAATCATTCTGGTTCTACATTTCTAAAAGGTTTCATCGTTCAATGAAAGCCACATATTGGGTGAATGTGTCCCTCCTTCCTCACAGTCCCCGACCCCCCATACATGAGCTCCTCTGCACGCTCACTAAGTCTTGATCCCCTTCCTGATCCCCTGTGTAATCTGGTTTGTTTCCAGAGAGGCCACCCCTCCACCGAACCCCCCCTCTCAGCTGGAGGCCTTCAGCCTTCAGTCCTCCTCCTCCAATCCCCCCTCAGACCCCCTGCTGAGCCAGATGGTTTACCACAGAGACACCAGGGACTCTCAGACGGACCGGGACCAGGACAGCACTCGCTCCTCGGCTCTGGAGGGCACGGAGGTCCGATTCCTCAACGACCGCTCGGCCCTCGACTCCATGAGGACCGCCAGGGTCTCAGCGTGGGAGCAGGACAACACCCCTAAAGTAAAATAAATATATGCCGTCGATAACTGCAATATGTGCAATATATATATATATATACCTGGCTGCTAAATCCTCAGAACTGTTATAGAATGTGTATTTTGTAAATTGTTTAATTTCTATAATTTTTTTGTACTTATTCTTTATTAGTTATTTTCTCACATTCCCCGTTACATCTAATCGTACTTCAATTTAGATGAACAGTTTCTTTAACCCTTCGATGCCCGAGTGACTGGACCCTACCCTCTTCCATAAGTGGGTCAAAAGGGACCCGTATTTGAATAATGTGTTTTTATGTCATTTTGGTTTAGAAAAATCACTTGTATAATATTTAGTATTATATTTTTGGTTCACACTAGAAATATTTTATATTTAATTTTTCACTTATTATAATTTTGGACATTTTTTTTACATTTTCAAAAAAAACGTTTTGAACATATCGATGCAAAGATCTCCGCTATTCTGAGACCCTCACAGTATTCCAGTCCCTTTTCAAAACTCATCTCTTCTCCTCTGGTCTACTCATCATAGCCCCCCCCCCATCAATCCATGCCGGTTGATCAAGTCTGATAGTCCGATACCCCCCACCCTAACCTTCCCTTACATTGTAAAGCGATGTTGAGTCCTTGAAAAGCCCTTCAAATATAATGTATTATTATTATTATTATTATTATTATTATTATGAGACTGACAGGTTTCAGATCTTGCTGTGTAAAATAATCTTCCTGAGAGGTGTCACTTGTAATGTCGTCTGTGTGTCCTACAGTGAATGTATTCCTGACAGCAACAGGTGATAAGAATCAAAGGTTCCCATATGAAATACATGCGGGTAATTTTTTACCCACTTATGGAAGCTTGGGGTAGAAATACAAAAACTACAATTTCTTAAAATGTAAATTTAAAATGTGAACGGCACGATATCCAAAACATGTTTTTTGAGAAATAGCTGGAATATGAAATGATAAAAAAATGTAATTACAAAGATACTTCAAGAACAAGACTCAAAAAAGACCCACCATTAAATCCCAAACAATCCTTATGAGAATATGAAAAACAAAACGTATAGAAATCAAATCAATAATAACACTGAGAACGTAAATAACACACGTAATTGTTTTATCTTTAATATTTTCTTCATGCATGCTCCTTAGGTAACATTGAGCTCTGTTCTCACTGTAACGATGTAAATGTCCGCTCTGTGGGACTAATAAAGTGATTCTGGTTCCTCTATCAACAGCCTGCCCCGGACTCCATGAGGACCGCGGGGGTCAGGGTCTCTGCCTGGCAGCAGGACAACACTCCCGAAGCACAACCAGGCGTGGAGGGACAGGAGTCGAGCCCGAGTTCGGCTCCAGGATCCGCACACAGAGAGGAGCACACCCCCTCGTCGAGCCCAGGATCAGCCTCTCAGCGGCTGGAGAACCTCCGGCGGCACCAGCCTGACGACAAGCTGGAGAAGCTCAAAGAGCGCATCCGGAGGCAGAGGCAGCATCTGGAGGAGGCGGCAGAGAGAGAGAAGCTGCTGGTCAACCTGGAGCAGCCGGATGTAGAAGCTGTGGGGAGCAACAACGCCGGCACCGGCAACAACGCCGGCAACATGCACAAAATAATACGGAAAGTAGCAGCTGCTCCACCGGCTCCGATATACAAAGGTACCTGCAGCTGTGTCACATCCACAGCTTACATATGTAAAGGTCTCCTATCGTACTGTTTCTCGTCAAGATATTACAGGTCCAATTTTGGCTGGAACACCAAATGGATCATTGCAGCATTACCCATAATCCCCTCTGTTTCAGCCCTGTTTCCAAAGTGCTGATTCTCTGTCTGTGACTTTAGATGAAAGTAAGGAGCCCCCCCCCACGCCCCTCTGAGAGACATTTGGTTACAAAGAACTCAATGGAGCTCTAGAGGAGGTTCAGGTGATAAGGGGGGGGGGTACCTTGGTTACTGATTGGCTAATGGTTACACAAGACAAAACATCGTTATGACATCATAAAGTGGCCAAAATCTGATCCGCTCATTTTCAGACAGGTTTTTTGTTCCTGAAACTTTCAGAGTCTCTTTCCACAGAGGGGACACATGTTGATGTAGAAGAGACATTGAGAAGAGGGGACACATGTTGATGTAGAAGAGACATTGAGAAGAGGGGACACATGTTGATGTAGAAGAGACATTGAGAAGAGGGGACACATGTTGATGTAGAAGAGACATGGAGAAGAGAGGACACATGTTGATGTAGAAGAGACATTGAGAAGAGGGGACACATGTTGATGTAGAAGAGACATGAAGAAGAGGGGACACATGTTGATGTGGAAGAGACATGAAGAAGAGGGGACACATGTTGATGTAGAAGAGACATGAAGAAGAGGGGACACGTGTTGATGTAGAAGAGACATGGAGAAGAGGGGACACATGTTGATGTAGAAGAGACATGGAGAAGAGGGGACACATGTTGATGTAGAAGAGACATGAAGAAGAGGGGACACATGTTGATGTAGAAGAGACATGAAGAAGAGGGGACACATGTTGATGTAGAAGAGACATGAAGAAGAGGGGACACATGTTGATGTAGAAGAGACATGAGGAAGAGGGGACACATGTTGATGTAGAAGAGACATGAAGAAGAGGGGACACATGTTGATGTAGAAGAGACATGAAGAAGAGGGGACACATGTTGATGTAGAAGAGACATGAAGAAGAGGGGACACATGTTGATGTAGAAGAGACATGGAGAAGAGGGGACACATGTTGATGCAGAAGAGACATGAAGAAGAGGGGACACATGCTGATGTAGAAGAGACATGAAGAAGAGGGGACACATGTTGATCTAGAAGAGACATGGAGAAGAGGGGACACATGTTGATGTAGAAGAGACAAGAAGAAGAGGGGACACGTGTTGATGTAGAAGAGACATGAAGAAGAGGGCACACGTGTTGATGTAGAAGAGACATGGAGAAGAGGGGACACATGTTGATGTAGAAGAGACAAGGAGAAGAGGGGACACATGTTGATGTAGAAGAGACATGGAGAAGAGGGGACACGTGTTGATGTAGAAGAGACATGAAGAAGAGGGGACACGTGTTGATGTAGAAGAGACATGAAGAAGAGGGGACACGTGTTGATGTAGAAGAGACAAGAAGAAGAGGGGACACGTGTTGATGTAGAAGAGACATGAAGAAGAGGGGACACGTGTTGATGTAGAAGAGACATGAAGAAGAGGGGACACGTGTTGATGTAGAAGAGACATGGAGAAGAGGGGACACATGTTGATGTAGAAGAGACATGGAGAAGAGGGGACACATGTTGATGTAGAAGAGACATGGAGAAGAGGGGACACATGTTGATGTAGAAGAGACATGAAGAAGAGGGGACACATGTTGATGTAGAAGAGACATGAAGAAGAGGGGACACATGTTGATGTAGAAGAGACATGGAGAAGAGGGGACACATGTTGATGTAGAAGAGACAAGAAGAAGAGGGGACACATGTTGATGTAGAAGAGACATGGAGAAGAGGGGACACATGGTGATGTAGAAGAGACATGAAGAAGAGGGGACACATGTTGATGTAGAAGAGACAAGAAGAAGAGGGGACACATGTTGATGTAGAAGAGACATGGAGAAGAGGGGACACATGTGGATGTAGAAGAGACATGAAGAAGAGGGGACACATGTGGATGTAGAAGAGACATGGAGAAGAGGGGACACATGTGGATGTAGAAGAGACATGGAGAAGAGGGGACACATGTTGATGTAGAAGAGACATGGAGAAGAGGGGACACATGTTGATGTAGAAGAGACATGGAGAAGAGGGGACACATGTTGATGTAGAAGAGACATGGAGAAGAGGGGACACATGTTGATGTAGAAGAGACATGAAGAAGAGGGGACACATGTTGATGTAGAAGAGACATGAAGAAGAGGGGATACATGTTGATGTAGAAGAGACATGGAGAAGAGGGGACACGTGTTGATGTAGAAGAGACATGAAGAAGAGGGGATACATGTTGATGTAGAAGAGACATGAAGAAGAGGGGACACATGTTGATGTAGAAGAGACATGAAGAAGAGGGGATACATGTTGATGTAGAAGAGACATGGAGAAGAGGGGACACATGTTGATGTAGAAGAGACATGGAGAAGAGGGGACACATGTTGATGTAGAAGAGACATGAGGAAGAGGGGACACATGTTGATGTAGAAGAGACATGAAGAAGAGGGGACACACGTTGATGTAGAAGAGACATGGAGAAGAGGGGACACATGTTGATGTAGAAGAGACATGAGGAAGAGGGGACACATGTTGATGTAGAAGAGACATGAAGAAGAGGGGACACACGTTGATGTAGAAGAGACATGGAGAAGAGGGGACACATGTTGATGTAGAAGAGACATGAGGAAGAGGGGACACATGTTGATGTAGAAGAGACATGGAGAAGAGGGGACACATGTTGATGTAGAAGAGACATGAGGAAGAGGGGACACATGTTGATGTAGAAGAGACATGAAGAAGAGGGGACACATGTTGATGTCGAAGAGACATGAAGAAGTGGATTTTGCACAATAGGTGACCTTCAACGCCTTTTCTTCCAGGCTTCAACAGCACTGAGACGAAGATCCAGACTCCAGATGGGAAAGTCTGGAAGGAGGCGGAGTTCCATAACCTCAGCAGAGAAATATACAGAGACCTGTCCCGACAGTTTGCTGGTGAGCTCGACACACACACACACACACACACACACACACACACACACACACACACACACACACACACACACACACACACACACTTTATTTTCATGACAATCATTCACATGTTCAGATATGGTCACTGTTTCACTTCAAAACATGGACTTGTCTATCAGGGCTCCCGCGGGGTCTTAAAAAGGTCTTAAATATGATTTAAAAAAATGATGATAATATTTGAAAGCTACTTCTGTTTTGCGGTCGCGTCTAAATGTGTTTTGGGGAAATGTCCGGGCTGCAAAGTAACCAGTCTGGTGAGAGCCTTTCAGTTCCCCCCCAACAATCTGTATTGAAATAAATCAACATGGAACCAGTCATCACTAACTTTGTTTCCCAGCTCGTAACTAGGGCTGCTCGATTATGGCAAAAATCATAATCTCGATTATTTGGGTCAATAATTATAAATGCGATTATTCATTGACTTTGAGAAAACAAATTTGAACAGTCTGTTTTTAAAAGTTGATTACCCTGAACTTTACTAATAAGAAAATAATCGTTTTATTTCGATTACATTGTTTTCGTAATCGTTGCAAGCCATAATCGTAATCGCGATTTTAAAATACGATTAATTGAGCAGCCCTACTAGTAACCTAGCAACCAAGCTTCAGCTAGCGGCAGTCAGAAACTCGGGTTTCTTCGAATCTACTCACAAATAATTCTGACTCTAAATACAACAGCATGAAGACAGCAGAGCTCTGACTATAGCTCTTCTCTCACACACACACACACACACACACACACACACACACACACACACACACACACACACACACACACACACACACACACACACACACACACACACACACACACACACACACACACAGTTCTGTGTACTGTTATGTTCAGTCATCGTTCTTATGTTGAACATGAATACATTTACTACGTATTTCTTCTTCCATAGCACTTTTCCTTCATACTTTCTTGCCGTGAATTGGGTCTTAAATTCTATCTTAAAAAGTGTAACATTTGAGTCGGTGAAACCGGCAGGAACCCCGTTTATGAAGTTTCACCCGGGCTCAGAGCGGGGATCTCGAAATGAGTTTCATGTGGAAAGCTGCCGCGATCGGTAACCCTGCTCTGATCTGGTTGTTGGATGTTCCCGAGCTTTGATCCAGTTTGTTTTGGACCCAATGGCCTGGAGTGTATTGAGCTGACTGCAACAATGCATTAGCAAACTATTGATTGCACTGAATGCATGGCATGGAGTTATAGATCGAGGTCTAGAGAGATTGGATCAGCTGTTTGTCTCCGGTAGAGATGCACCGATTGATTTTTTGTTATTTAAGTCTGAGCTGCATGTTCCACATTTAGCTTGTTCCAATTCTCATTCAGTGCAATGTAATTAAACTAGGGCTGTCAAACGATTACATTTTTTAATCGGATTAATCACCATTCGAACTATGTCCAAAATATGCCATTTCTTCATGTATATTGTTGGGAATGGAAAGATAAATGAAAGAAGGCGGATATATCCATTTAACACAGTATCTATGTTTATTATAAAAAATGTCTGCATGTCAAAAGCCCACACACCTATCAATCATCAAACCGTGGGGTCTGAATTCATTACGTGTTGATCTCTATCAACGGGGGAGTACTTCAGGAAAGTCGAAGGGGGGGCTAGTGGAGTACTTCGTGACCACAGAGTGTGAACGTTGTGATCAGCTGTTTCAGCGCAGTTCTCCAGTGAAGGGGGGAGTCTCCCTCCGCAGCCGGTTGGCGTAGTTTTGGCGCAGTGCCGTTGTACAGATCGACGTTAACAGCAGCCCTGTCTGTGCACACGGAGACCGACTCTGTCGTCCGGGGATCGAACCGCCTTCTGGAAAAGCTTCACAAGTACGTCGGTACGCAAATGCGCTTTGTGACACAAGAGACGGTACGCATTTCAGATTACGCCTAACCTGTGTACCAGTTATGTGCACCCCTGTACCAGAGCCATATTATTACTATTATATGGCTCTGCCCTGTACTACGGCAAAAATATTCTCCGTCGTGACTTCCTGCAACAACACCACGCCGTTATCAAAGATGTTCTATTGAGAAGACGATCACTACGTGACAAAAGTTTTCAAAACTGTGGCTACTGAGATCAATCTTACTAACTGCTGTCTGTGCAATTTACTCCGCGAGTTGGCAGACTTTATTTAGCTTACTTTAACATCATTGTTCACGGTGGGGCTGAGCCATTTCTTGGTATGGGTGTAGCCTACCCCAGCCGTACCCTGGCGCTGCCACTGGTGGCATGTATGGGGCGGGCCATTCTGCACAGGCGTTAAATGCGTTAAATATTTTAACGCAATTAATTCAAAAAAGTAATTACCGCCGTTAACGCGATAATTTTGACAGCATTAAATTAAACACTTCCTTACGTGGAAAATGAAACTGTATCTTAATTATTAAACATTCACTTTTAAATAACTTCCATTTTCTCCAGAACCCCACCAAGTGATGAGAGCTATTAGAACCTTGCTTTTAAGGTGCCTGAAGTGTTACAGATAATAAGCTTAATGTATTTTTCTCTCGCTCTCAACTTCCACACTGCTGTGCTGCCATAATGCGCCACGTCTGTTTCAATCAGACAAGACGAAAACGGATATGATCAGTGCCTCTCTAGTTTTGGAAGATGTAGTTGTTTACTTAACATCTAGAACGTGCAGTCGGTGACGGTCTTACCGTTTGCCGGATAGCTAAAACTCATCAGCAACTTTCTTTAGTTGAATAAAGAAATATCTGTCAGTTGTTGTTGCTTATTGTCTGCTTGTGTGTCCAGAGAGCACCAGGTCCAGACAGCAGCATCAGAAGGAACAGAGAGCAGACAGATCCAGAGAGCGGAGGCCCCCCAAACCCGTGAGGAAGGTCCACAGAGCGGCCCCTTCCTCTGAAACCACCGCCAGACCAGGTACTGTAATCCTCAGTAAACGTCCTTATTGTCACGGACCTAAGTGGAACCATCTAGCAGGAAGTGATCCCAGGTCGATGCTTAGGGACCAAAGCAGAGATGATCCAGAACAATTTTAATAATCATGTATATATGTTTGTATATCAATTTGACATTGCTTAATTTTGTATTGTATAATAATTCTCATTTTACATTTTTGTACAATTGTTTCACACATTCAACATAAATCAAATCAAATATAGTGTGTGTGTGTGTGTGTGTGTGTGTGTGTGTGTGTGTGTGTGTGTGTGTGTGTGTGTGTGTGTGTGTGTGTGTGTGTGTGTGTGTGTGTGTGTGTGTGTGTGTGTGTGTGTGTGTGTGTGTGTGTGTGTGTGTGTGTGTGTGTGTGTGTGTGTGTGTGTGTGTGTGTGTGTGTGTGTGTGTGTGTGTGTGTGTGTGTGTGTGTGTGTGTGTGTGTGTGTGTGTGTGTGTGTGTGTGTGTGTGTGTGTGTGTGGTGTGTGTGTGTGTGTGTGTGTGTGTGTGTGTGTGTGTGTGTGTGTGTGTGTGTGTGTGTGTGTGTGTGTGTGTGTGTGTGTGTGTGTGTGTGTTGCGTTAAGACTCTTATCCCCTGAAGAAATGTTCAGTTTGTGTCACATGCAGTTTGTGTAACGCACACATGGAAAAGTCACAGCCACATACTGCTGTTACTCTGCACAGCTCACACACACACACACATATTTACAAAGATGCTCCCAAATGGACACATGACAAGATAAGAAGTACTTTATTGATCCCATGTTTGCGCTGCAGCAGCATCAAAACACAAGGCGTTGAACATTAGAGAAATTAAAAGGCTAGAAATAAACAATCCAACATGAAAACAAACGGCATTTAAAAAGAGTAGAGAATATACAGGTTGAAATAAAAATGTGCAGTAATAAAATAATTAATGTATATAGTATATACATTAATTGTGTAAGGAATGGATTATTCCATACTCAATTTAAAATGGGAGTTTAAGTCCAGTTATCCAAGAGAAGCTATGGAGCTCTCTTTTTGCAGGAGCGCAATATTTCCTAAAGTGTATATGTGTTAAAATACCGTTGTTGCGCTGCGGAGATATCCACGGCAACAAACTGTATTATTCAGATTTAACTAAATATGTTTTTGGTATAAAACAGAAACATTCAGATTGATTGTGGATCGCGTCAAAGCTGAGTGCAGATGGACATCTCTTCTCTGCCGGAGCTTTCTCTCACTCCGTTTCTGCTTTGGGTTTCTTCCACCTCGCGCTGGTCCCTGACGTCTGGCTGGTTCCTATAAATAACTGCAGTCTGTGTCCGGGTTCACAAACAGCTGCTTGGTGAGCGGGGACCTCTCGGGGTGATGGCTCTGGATTCAAGGCTTTTATTGCCATGTGTTCATAGCTACGGTGCAGATATGACCGTGAACAGCTGAGGTCGCTCCAACAGAGCAACACAATCAAACGGATCAAATAGTGCAAGAAAATAAAATAGAAACGGTGCAGAATATTCTATATCGAAGTAACTGGAATATTGATATAAGTTGCAGACACATGAACGTTCAGGTGTTTTAACGGTCTCGTGGCCTCTGGGATCCGTCCATGTAGAGCAGGGGTGCCCAACCAGTCGATCGCGAGATGTGTCTAAAAATAGAACAACAATATTCTGTTTTATCGTTAATGTCCTATAACATAATCTTCCCGTGCCAGAATAATGCACTTGAACGCATCAAAGCTTTGTGATTGGCCGGCGTGACCTCATGTGTCGGGGCTTGGCTGGTGGGCACTATTTCGCTGACGTTGTCCGTGGCAACAGGAGAGACAGTCCGCACACAAACAAGACCGCAATGGCAGAAGCAAAAGAGTCCAAAATATATAATTTTCACTCCGAGTGGGAGGATGATTATTTTTGTATCTATTCTAATTCAAAGTCCATCTGTCTCGTCTGCAATGCGAGCGTGGCTTTATCGAAGAAGGGTAATTTAGGAGCGGCATTTCAAAACAGTGCACAAACGCTACGAGACGGAATTCCCTCCTAATTCTGCCCTACGCTCCAAAAGGGGAGGGGCCTGAGAGGACAGCTAAAGGGAGGGGCCTGAGAGGACAGCTAAAGGGGAGGGGGCTGAGAGGACAGCTAAAGGGAGGGGCCTGAGAGGACAGCTAAAGGGGAGGGGCCTGAGAGGACAGCTAAAGGGGAGGGGCCTGAGAGGACAGCTAAAGGGGAGGAGCCTGAGAGGACAGCTAAAGGGGAGGGGCCTGAGAGGACAGCTAAAGGGAGGGGCCTGAGAGGACAGCTAAAGGGGAGGGGGCTGAGAGGACAGCTAAAGGGAGGGGCCTGAGAGGACAGCTAAAGGGGAGGGGCCTGAGAGGACAGCTAAAGGGGAGGGGGCTGAGAGGACAGCTAAAGGGAGGGGCCTGAGAGGACAGCTAAAGGGGAGGGGCCTGAGAGGACAGCTAAAGGGGAGGGGCCTGAGAGGACAGCTAAAGGGGAGGGGCCTGAGAGGACAGCTAAAGGGGAGGGGGCTGAGAGGACAGCTAAAGGGAGGGGCCTGAGAGGACAGCTAAAGGGGAGGGGCCTGAGAGGATAGCTAAAGGGAGGGGCCTGAGAGGACAGCTAAAGGGGAGGGGGCTGAGAGGACAGCTAAAGGGAGGGGCCTGAGAGGACAGCTAAAGGGGAGGGGCCTGAGAGGACAGCTAAAGGGGAGGGGCCTGAGAGGACAGCTAAAGGGGAGGGGGCTGAGAGGACAGCTAAAGGGAGGGGCCTGAGAGGACAGCTAAAGGGGAGGGGGCTGAGAGGACAGCTAAAGGGGAGGGGGCTGAGAGGACAGCTAAAGGGAGGGGCCTGAGAGGACAGCTAAAGGGGAGGGGCCTGAGAGGACAGCTAAAGGGGAGGGGCCTGAGAGGATAGCTAAAGGGAGGGGCCTGAGAGGACAGCTAAAGGGGAGGGGGCTGAGAGGACAGCTAAAGGGAGGGGCCTGAGAGGACAGCTAAAGGGGAGGGGCCTGAGAGGACAGCTAAAGGGGAGGGGCCTGAGAGGACAGCTAAAGGGGAGGGGGCTGAGAGGACAGCTAAAGGGAGGGGCCTGAGAGGACAGCTAAAGGGAGGGGCCTGAGAGGACAGCTAAAGGGGAGGGGCCTGAGAGGACAGCTAAAGGGGAGGGGCCTGAGAGGACAGCTAAAGGGGAGGGGCCTGAGAGGACAGCTAAAGGGGAGGGGCCTGAGAGGACAGCTAAAGGGGAGGGGCCTGAGAGGACAGCTAAAGGGAGGGGCCTGAGAGGATAGCTAAAGGGAGAGGCCTGAGAGGACAGCTAAAGGGAGGGGCCTGAGAGGATAGCTAAAGGGAGGGGCCTGAGAGGATAGCTAAAGGGAGAGGCCTGAGAGGACAGCTAAAGGGGAGGGGCCTGAGAGGACAGCTAAAGGGAGGGGCCTGAGAGGACAGCTAAGGGGAGGGGCCTGAGAGGACAGCTAAGGGGAGGGGCCTGAGAGGACAGCTAAAGGGAGGGGCCTGAGAGGACAGCTAAAGGGAGGGGCCTGAGAGGACAGCTAAAGGGGAGGGGCCTGAGAGGACAGCTAAATGCACAGCAGTCCAATTCCACCAGGCCCAACAAGAAGAGCAAGGCTCCACCAGAGCATCTCATCGTGTCAGTCGCGTTCTTGCGAAACACATGAAGTCTTTCAAAGACGGCGAAGTTGTGAAAGAAGCGTTCCTGGAGGCTGCGACGCGCTTTTGGGGGACAGTAAACAACAACAATAACAGAAGCATTTCAACAGGTTTTTGATACAATAAAAACTCAAGGTAGATACCGTTATTAATCAGCTGTGAGTTTGAGTTTGTTTGAACTTATTCATTATAATTATTGTACAAAATGGTATAAGAATGCAAACTAAATTGATTATAGTCTATCATCAGTTCAGGTTAAGAAGCTAGTGTTGCTTGCATCCTATTTTAAAGGCATTTATTTTTATACTCGACTAAAATGCAACAAAAAAAGGGTTTGATTCTATTATCTTTGTCTTTTTTATTGCACGTTGGCAGCAGATTCCTGAGCAGCTTCAGATCTCAGTTGTCTTATTAGGAAGCCTAATTTATACTTTTGGAGCAACACTATTTTTATATAATGGCAAAGAAAGGGTTCAGAGTCTCACATGTGGCAGCACTGTTCAACGCTTCTTAAACATTACCCACTGTAGTGACGTGTGCATAAACTCTGCATCAACAACACTGTTGTGTAACTTCAGTTAAATACTTGTGTAGATTAGAAAGAGGTGAGATAAAAGATCTGCAGTATTTTATGAGGTATTAATCGTACAAAGGTCAGTTTTATTCAAGTAGAAGTGTGTATGTACCTGGCAGCAGGCTGTCAGTAATGATCTCTATCTGGACTGGTAGATCTCGGCAGACTGGCAACTTTAAAAGTAGCTCTCGGTTCATAAAAGGTTGGGCACCCCTGCTGTAGAGAGACATTTGATATTAAAGGTTTTCTATGCTCCACAAATATGACACACACACACACACACACACACACACACACACACACACACACACACACACACACACACACACACACACACACACACACACACACACACACACACACACACACACACACACACACACACACACAGGTCAGCAGGGATAGCAGTGTGTATAAAAACCACATGTGTCTGCCAGATAGTCGCTAAAGAGGAAAATGCACTGGAGGGGATTTCGGCGAACTGCAAACACAAGTCCTTTTTGTTTCATAACCTTCTGAAAAAGTACACCGTCTTCATGTTTTTCACATCACTGGGTTTAGATCAAGTGGCCATTTATTAGTCTCACTAAAGCAGCGCCCCTTGTCTTCTCCCTAATCACTGTTGATGTGTTGAAGTGAGTCTGTGCTGCTGGTGGCGGCATGTCTGCGTACATGAGCCCTCACGTGCAGCCATGAGGTCAACATGGACTGTGTTGAATTGCAACGCATTGATAACATGATAATAAACAAACATTAGCATAAAGCATATTTGTCCACTCATATGTTGATAAGAGTATTAAAAACTTGAAAAATATCCCTCTAAGGAACATTTAGAACGGATAAGAAACGTGTGATTTAATTTGCGATTACATGTTTTAATCGACTGACAGCCCCAAGTAAAAGGTAAAGATATAAATGTGGAAATACAAACGACTGTTGAGAATAAATAATAATAACGTTGTCTCTCTGCAGCGATCAGCCCTGCGTCGTGGAGGGACGGCCAGAAGCTGGTGAAGATGGTTCTGGGTCCGGTTCCCAAGCTGCCCCGTGAAGAGGAGCCGCCAGCCGACAGACTGAGCCGAGCAGGTGGGAGACCGACCTCTGACCCCGTTTACACGCCACCACTCTCTCTCTCTCTCTCTCTCTCTGTACACGCCACCACACTCTCTCTCTCTCTGCACACGCCACCACACTCTCTCTCTCTGTACACGCCACCACTCTCTCTCTCTCTCTCCCTCTGTACACGCCACTACTCTCTCTCTCTCTGTACACGCCACCACTCTCTCTCTCTCTCTCCCTCTGTACACGCCACTACACTCTCTCTCTCTCTCTCTCTCTCTCTGTACACGCCACCACTCTCTCTCTCTCTCTCTGTACACGCCACCACTCTCTCTCTCTCTGTACACGCCACCACTCTCTCTCTCTCTGTACACGCCACCACTCTCTCTCTCTCTCTCTGTACACGCCACCACTCTCTCTCTCTCTGTACACGCCACCACTCTCTCTCTCTCTGTACACGCCACCACTCTCTCTCTCCCTCTGTACACACCACCACTCTCTCTCTCTCTCCCTCTGTACACGCCACTACACTCTCTCTCTCTCTCTCTGTACACGCCACCACACTCTCTCTCTCCCTCTGTACACGCCACCACTCTCTCTCTCTCTCCCTCTGTACATGCCACTACTCTCTCTCTCTCTCTGTACACGCCACCACTCTCTCTCTCTCTCCCTCTGTACACGCCACTACACTCTCTCTCTCTCTCTCTCTCCCTCTGCACACGCCACTACACTCTGTCTGATATCACCATGTCAGGACACCCAGCTAATACTTTATGGTATCCATCAAGGCGTCTCCTTCTCAGTTCTGCAGGTACATGTTTGATAATAATGTTACTGGTCATGATGGTTTGGTTCACGACCGTCTAGTTCTCCAGATGTTCACACACCAGTAGTTCTTAAGGCTTCGCGCAGTGCTTCACGCGCTCTCACCAACGTGTCGAAGGTAGAAGGAAAGTGAAAGGGACACGAATAGAAAAGCTGATTAGCTTTCAGCTGCGGTTTGACGAGTCCGCTCGGTGTCAAAAATGTCTTCTCTGCATTATTTAAACGCCTGCATGCAAACCAACGTGGGGATGACTCGTCTACCTTCAAGCCCCCTTCGCTCAGACGTCTCCGTCTCATTTCCTTTCATCTGTCCTCTCTCCTTGCTATCCAACAGTCGCCTCTCAAATTAATCAGTCAGGTTTATTGCCAAGTCAGTTTTCACATACGACACATTTTCCTTGGTGTCCGTAGTGCGTACATAAACACTTATTTGTTACATACTAACAAACTACGAGCAGTACACTAAGACAACATACTTTATAAAATAAATATGTGCAGTTTTGTTGATTCTGCATTAAAGGAACGGAGAAACCAGCTCGAGTGCGCTAGAATGTGAAAGTACGCAGTCGGGCTGCAACAAATTTGATAATCGATTAATGAAACGATGAAGCGATTATTCGGATCGTTAAGGTTTGAACTGCACTATTGCTTTCATACTGCTTATCGGTCCGGTCCTTAAGCGGTAGGCTACTCTAAAAAAAGAAAAAAGGGTAAATTAACTAAACAAATTGTGAACAAAATTAACATTGCTTTTTATTTAAATTAAATAAATAATATTTCACATCGAAAGAAACGATAATGTTTTAACAAATCGTATTAAATAATCTGAATAGCTGAAACTTTAACAACATATATAACTCAGTTTCCTCTCATCATTATCACTGAGTTAACTCGTGTGTTGCTGCTAGCATACAGAACACCTGACGGGGAAACGTTCCTCTGGACGGAGCTACAGAGCTGCTGGAGAGACGGTGGAACCCGGTGCATTCCTCCGTCTGGACGTGGAGCACTTTGATAAATGTTTAGACGCATTGCTCGTGTTACCGCCCTCACATGCTGAACACTTATTCCACTTTTGGTAACGAGCATTCTCCACATCGAGACGGGTAAAGTTTAACCATCTCGGAGCGCTTAGTTCTCTCCGCCATCTCAGCCGTGTGTGTGTATGTTGCCGCATGTAGCAGCTGCGTGTGTGTAAACCGCCCCGCCCCCTCGCACACAGACGGGGAGAGAGATCCCGTCTGGATTGGAAAGATCGAACATACATCATAGACGCATTTTGTAGTATTATTGCATATTAGGAACGGAGTTGGCGACACTAAGACTGCGATATAATGTTTTTGTAGCAATAATACACAGACATACGTTTTAAATGTCTCCAGTACCGATAACGTTGGAGCTTAACGGCGCGTAAAACACACGTGATGATGTCACCAACGAATCGACGAGTGAATTAGTTGGCAACTAATTCACTCGTCGATTAAGTGGATTAGTTGTTGCACCCCTAGTACGCAGCCGAAAGAAATCTGCCACTTCCTCTCAGAGCCCCTCCCCCAACACACACGAACGCGCACATGACCAATGAGGGCAGAGATCAGTGTGTGCCCCGATGGGAGGCTGACAGGCAGGTAGGCCGTCCAGTTACTTTAGCCGGCTCAGATGATTGGTCGAGCTTTCTACAGCGCCACGGCTTCCACAGATTTTTGTATGTATTTATTGTCAAAGTATTTCAGATATTCATTGCTATCGGGACGTTCAGAGCATTCCATGGAATATAACAAAGTGTTTCTGAGGTGAATTACCTCCCCCACCTTTAAGTGTAGTCCCTGTCGTAGACCCATGTGGTTGGCAGATGTCGTCGTGGCTTCCTTTGATGGTTTGAATGATATCGTGCAATGGGTTCGCTCAAAATACAATAACAAAGTGTTCACACGGGTAACAAAGCAAACAGGCCTTTCCAACAGTCAAACCGATCGAACAAAATACATTGAAAACACGAAGGTGTTCTGTCTTTCTCTCTATGTTGAGAGTTGTATAACTTTTAATCTGGTCATTTAAACGGTAGTTGAACGTTAACAACTGATGTCATACAAGAAATATCTCCAGACGTATTGGGGATGCCAGCGATTATTCGATTATTCGAATATTCGTTACAGTCTAATCGAATATTATCTTTAAAAATCGATTTTATTTATATATTTTTATTTTTTATTTTATTTTCTGGCTTAGTTTCAACCAAAATAGATATATAAATATATATATGCTAATAATAGTAATAGTATTAATAATTGTAAATGGCCATTGGTCACACCACCAGTTTGTTTTACTGTAGGCTTGGAGGAAGCCTGCGTGCAGAGCAGACTGCTGCAGCACGCTACACACCGACCCCCCCCCCTCTCCCTCACACTGACCCCCCCCCTCTCCCTCACACCGACCTCTCCCTCACACTGACCCCCCCCCCTCTCCCTCACACCGACCCCTCTCCCTCACACCGACCCTACCCCCCTCTCCCTCACACGTGCGACTAAAGATGAACAAAGCGGCAGGTAAAGAGAGTTCCTCCTCGTGGAACTACTTCTAACTTACAAGTCCAAAGGAAGTTAAATGCAAGCTCTGCGAAAAGACGTTGGTCTATCAGCTCAACCTCAACGATGCGTTCGCATTTGAGTGCGAAGCCAAAGAGGTTACAGAGAAAGACGCAGCACAGCCGTTATTACCAACTTCACTTCAGGGCCACGTCGTTGTGATGACATGCGTGTTTGTTGTTTGTTAAACATGTTCCAGTGAAGACAACAACGGATTCCTTTTGTCCTTTTTTTTTCTCCCACGGTGGTGGGGGGGGGGTCGAATAATCGATTATTATTCGCCAGGGCTGCCGAATAATCGATTTTGATCATGGTCAGTTTCTGGCAACCCTAAGACGTATAGAGACTGCTCATGTCTGGGACCCACAGTTAGACCGCCACACGATATCAATAAATAAAGAGTTTTTGGTTGGACTCTAGTGGAGTCTCACACACACACACACACACACACACACACACACACACACACACACACACACACACTCTCTCTCTCTCTCTCTCTCTCTCTCTCTCTCTCTCTCTCTCTCTCTCTCTCTCTCTCTCTCTCTCTCTCTCTCTCTCTCTCTCTCTCTCTCTCTCTCTCTCTCTCTCTCTCTCTCTCTCTCTCTCTCTCTCTCTCTCTCTCTCTCTCACACACACACACAGAGTTAGCTGCATCTGTACTGGTTACCACTGACTGGAAGGAATGGAGATGGACTGGCCGTTCTGGTCGGCTGCACACTGAGACATGGCCTGATTTCCAGAGGCGCGCTGCAGCCATCATCTGAAAAAAACAAAACTGTCTGGATTAGATCCTGTAAATGTTCAATTTGGGGCACAGATTACCGTTGCCATGGCAAGCCGTCTCCCCAAAGCCTCATTTAGCATTCAGTCTGGGTCGTTAGCTGTGCTGTTCTCATTATCAATCTGCTGCAGTCACTTGTTGACGCAGACAGGATTTTCTGAGATGAGATGAGGATCAGAGACGGACAGGAAACGGTCAAAATGATTTTATAGATTTCTACTCGTTTAAAAATGAAGGAATTTAGACGCATGTTGTTATTCTCACGGAGTTATAAGCAAGATCCAAACATTTTCTTCCAGCTCACTGTAGATATTTTGAAACTTAACATTTTAGATTTAGTTTCAGAACATCAGCAGTGACATGGAGACGATTAGACATGTTCAAAGCTTTTTATATTTATTATTAATGAGATGTGTTTGAAAGGGACCTTGGAGGTGTTGGATGAAGCGTAACAGATTATAGCATTTAGTGAATCTGCACAGTCGTCCCGTGGCAGGTCCGAACAAAGACAACGCAATAAGAAGTCATGCAATAACACACAAGGCGCTACGAGCTACGAGCTACGAGCTACGAGCTACGAGCTACGAGCTACGAGCTACGAGCTACGCACACATAGTCAAGTCAATCGCCAGGTACGTTTACACATACAAGCGATTTGCTTTGGTGGAAAGAGCATAAACAAGGAAAAATAAATATACAAAGATAATACAAAATAAGTATTTTTAAGAAACTATTTAGCATTAAAAAATATGCTAAAGTGTTTACATCACATTTAAATGTACCTTTACAAATAACTGTAAAAAACTAAAACACTTAATGAGCAATCTACAATCTATTATATTTTAAAGGGAGGCGTGTGGCGCAGTGGGTTGTGCGTTGGTGTTCGGATCAGGTTCAAACCCCACTGCAGTCAGCATGTCGTTAATATTGTTGTCGAGTATGTAAGTCGCTTTGGATAAAAGCGTCTAACACGTGATGTAATGTCCAGTGGAGCGCTGTGTGACGTGTGCAAAAAACAGTCGGATAGTTGAGCTCACGGTATTAAGAAAAGACAAAAGCAAGATGTTCACATGCATAATGTTTTTGGGGTGGACAGAAAGTCAGTGGGGGGGGGGCCTTGTTGATGAGGCCGGGAGCGAGCGGAGGGGAAGAAACTGTTCAGGTGCGAGAGGTTATGGTCCTGATGGAGCGCAGAGGGGAGGGGGGTGAGAGAGACAACCATACGATGACATTCGTGGTCAGTGCGTGCAGAGCATAGCGGACTTTTTAAGTTGGTTCGTGAGCAGGTGACACAAACTAACTGTATCCGTTTGATTTTCTTTCTCTAATAATCCCCCAGCTTCCCGTCACCGCTCCAGTTCAGAACCGCGCTCAGAATCAAACCCCCGGCACCGCCCCAGCAGCTCCGAGAGACCCAGCGCTGGATCTAAATCCAAAAGCCGCTGCACGGCCACCTCCACCCCCCAGGAGAAGGCCCAGGACACGGGTGCCGGTACAGACCTCCTGTCGGCTGACATCCAGGGGATCCTCGACGACCTGCAGCTGGAGTGCAGAGCGGCAGAGCGGGAGGAAAGAGCCCGGCAGAGAGCTCGAGGAGGGGGGAGTGCACGGAGAGGAAGAGGGGGGTCTGGCTCTCGAACCAGGACTCCGGTTTCTGCTTGGGGGGCCACGGCTGCTGCAACAGGAAGTTCCTCGAGAGGCTGCCGCAGCGCCAGCCCCGTCGCCACCTCACACCACGCACAGGACCCCAAAAAGAGACACTACGACGCAGACTCTGTGCGGCAGTACATCAGCCGGCAGCAGGAGGAGAGGAAGAGGAGGCAGGCGGAGGAGAAGAAGGCGATGAAGGAGGAGGCGGAGAGGAGGAACCAGAGACTGAAGGAGCTCTACAGGAAGCAGAGAGAGGCGGTGGTAACGGCCGAGGCTCCTGAGGCTCCTGAGGCTCCTGTGCAAAGACGGCTGCAGGAGACGTACGACAAACTGCTGCTGGAGGACAGCCGGCTGGGAGAGGAGACGCAGACGCAGCCTGCAGCCGACTCTATTCACATGGTACAGTACATATGTGTTAGAAATATATCACTCGTCACCGGCTTGAGCTTCAATAACAGCTTTTCTGAACCGTAGCATGGCATCGCACGTCGTGTGGAAAGG
>CM070436.1:45466412-45541412 GCA_036324595.1 Champsocephalus gunnari | reverse complement strand
CAGCTCTCTGCACTCACATGTATTCTGGTATCGACTGGAGACGCTGTTGGCGATGCACTCTGACATCACCTGACTGCACCCAACAGAGACCGTGCTTGTTCCAAGATGGCTGGCTTCTATGAGACGTTAGGAGCCCCAGGAGCCTTATTTCCTCTGCATGTCAGCTCGTGTTAATTTCGTCAGCTATTTTTTAATTTAGTTTTAGTCCCGTGTGAAATTTCCTTTTTAGTTTTAGTCATATTTAGTCACCTTCATCCTGTTTTTATTTAGTCAAGTTTTAGTCGACTAAAAGTCTGAGCATTTTAGTCTCATTTTAGTCAAAGAAAACTAATTATTTTAGTCTACTTTTTGTCAATGAAAACTGTTGAGTCTTTTTTAGTCACCAGATTATATAGAACATTTCAGTCAAACTAGCCAAAACCAATAATTTGTCATTTTAGTATATAAATAAATAAGATTATCTTGTCCTTATTTGATGAAAGCAGGTTGAATGATTGAGCAGCTTTGTGGTGTATCTGGTTTGTGGTGTGTGTACCAGCTGTGTTTCGGCCACATTGCTTCCCTTCTGATGAAACAATGCATTCGCTTTTTTCCTCCGCCTCATTGCAGCGAAAATGGGCCCAAAATATCACATCGTTTCTTTCTCCCAAGCCGTGGTGGCTTTAGACTTTTTCGTTGCCAGTCATTTTGAGGGACAGGATCGTAACATTTCCGTCATAATCCATTATTACCCGTCGAGTGCACACTGTATCACTCACTCGCGCTGACGGGGGGTATTCGGTTAACGCGACCACTGCTCCCAAGCCCTGTTGTTGCCATTTTATTTGCTGTTAAATAAGGTTAGTCAGACCACGAGTTAGACCACGAGTCAGACCACGAGTCAGACCACGAGTTAGACCACGAGTTAGACCACGAGTCAGACCAGAGTTAGACCACGAGTTAGACCACGAGTTAGACCAGAGTCTTCCTGACGGTTCATGGTGTGCCGCTGCCCGGTGTAATTCAAATGTACCGCCGCGCGCAGCACAGACACACAGCTGCTGCCCTGACGCAGCCAGTACTCAAGTTGTAAAACAAAAAAGGGGGGATGGTGGATTTTATCATATGGGGACATAATTTGTGCTGATAAGTGATAACCCGCAGAGGATGGGAGACCAACCAGCATAAAGATAATTATTATACTCCTAAAACAACATGCATGTTATGGATGTTCAGATACTCCTTTCCTTGCTCTTGACCAAGGCACCTCAGAATCAGAGTCGGTCCCCGGGCTGCCATGGCAACACTAACATTTAGGGTAAAATGCAGAGGGCAATTAGTGCAAAATCTTTTTTTCACTTTAATTTAAAGGGGGGGAGGGGATACACACATGTGGTTATAATAGAAGTCTATGGTACACATCTTGTAGGTTAACAGTCCCTCATTTATTATTCAGATGGATCAACTGATTATACTAATAATAAAGTCAAAATAGTTTTTAGAATATTTAATTATAGTGTATTTTTTCAAAAAAGCAGTTACTGGTATCTAAAGGGTTACATTTGTATCGTTATTCATTAAATCATTATGTAAATTAAACACTTCATGAAAAAATGTATCCGTCATCATTTTATTGCAGTTCAAATATAAATATTTTATGTTAACATTCCCAATGTTACTTTTTTTCATCGATCAAACAGGCGCGTCACGGCGCTCTGGCGCCCTCTAGGGCACTCGCAGAGCGTCAGTGACTTGGTAAAAATGTCATTGCGTGTGTGCGTGCTCCCTCGCCCACAGTATTTTACTCAAAATGCGCAAAATGAATGTTGAAATAGCAGTAATACCAGTGCCACGTTCATTGATAAAATGACATAAGGGATGGAAAGGGGGAAAGGCAGTTTTAGAAGGGGGATGATTTTTTTATTTCAACTCGAGTACTGGCCGCAGCACCGGAAATGGAACTGCTGGGAGAAAAACTGACTATCAGAGATGTAACGTTATCTTTGATAATATTTCGTCTCCTCATTTTTCGTCAACGATATTGCATGATGATTTCGTTACAGTTATTGTTTACTGCCATCTCGTCATCGTCTCGTTTTCGTCATGGAAAAAAAGGTCGTTGGCGAACATATTTCGTCATCGTTTTAGTCAACGAAATTAACACTAATGTCAGCGCAGGATTTAACAAGGACACTTTTACAGTCACTGCTCCGGTTTGAGATGCATGAACGAACTTTCAGATAAATGACTGGAAGTGAAGAGGAAGCAGTGATTTGACTCTCATGTGATGTTCGAGCTCAGACCTGCATCAAGGCCGAATGCTCGGTTTCTCTGTGTTGGCAAAAGTTAAAAATAATACCTGTATCTGGCACAAATGCTGCTGAAAATTGGGCCAAACGTTGTTCTTATTAATCCTTTAGACCAGGGGTGCCCACTTTCTCAGCTTGGGAGCTACTTTTAAAATGACCCAAATGATCTACCTTCAGGTCCGCCCCTGCCCAATCTGTGTCGTGTGGAAAAGCCATGAAAATGTAACTAAAGTTGCATCAAATATAATTTATATTTTATCTAATTGCCGAAATAGTAATACTATAACGATAATAAATACTGTATCGTAATGAAACGTAACATTTCAAAATTTAACTGACGAGGTATTTTGCTGGTGAGAGATTTTAGTTGCTTTAGCGCAGTGTTTCTCAAACTTTGTCAAATCAAGGACACTTAACCAATAAAAAAATATATCATGCAATCAAAAGTGAAACTTAAGATCGCTCCTTTGCGGAGATATTCCCGCGAGAGTGCGGAAAACTGAAATGTATTTATTCATTTCAAATATGACATGTTACCAATATACTCACGGACCGCTAGGGGGCGCTCACGGACCACCAGTAGTCCGCGGACCACACTTTGAGAAGCACTGCTTTAGCGTGTAGAAGCTAGCAGCCTATTGGATTTGTTTCATTAGCTGTAGTTTCATTAGCTGTAGTTTCATTAGCTGTAGTTTCATTAGCTGTAGTTTCGTTAGCTGTAGTTTCATTAGCTGCAGTTTCGTTAGCTGTAGTTTCGTTAGCTGCAGTTTCATTAGCTGCAGTTTCGTTAGCTGTAGTTTCGTTAGCTGTAGTTTCGTTAGCTGTAGTTTCATTCGCTGTAGTTTCGTTAGCTGTAGTTTCATTAGCTGTAGTTTCATTAGCTGTAGTTTCGTTAGCTGCAGTTTCGTTAGCTGTAGTTTCGTTAGCTGTAGTTTCGTTAGCTGTAGTTTCGTTAGCTGTAGTTTCGTTAGCTGTAGTTTCGTTAGCTGCAGTTTCATTAGCTGTAGTTTCATTAGCTGCAGTTTCATTAGCTGTAGTTTCATTCGCTGTAGTTTCATTCGCTGTAGTTTCGTTAGCTGTAGTTTCGTTAGCTGTAGTTTCGTTAGCTGTAGTTTCGTTCGCTGTAGTTTCGTTCGCTGTAGTTTCGTTAGCTGTAGTTTCATTAGCTGTAGTTTCATTCGCTGTAGTTTAATTCGCTGTAGTTTAATTCGCTGTAGTTTCATTAGCTGTAGTTTCATTAGCTGTAGTTTCATTAGCTGCAGTTTCATCAGCTGTAGTTTCATTAGCTGTAGTTTCATTAGCTGTAGTTTCATTAGCTGCAGTTTCATTAGCTGTAGTTTCATTAGCTGCAGTTTCATTAGCTGTAGATCATTAGCTGTAGTTTCATTAGCTGCAGTTTCATTCGCTGTAGTTTCATTAGCTGTAGTTTCATTAGCTGTAGTTTCATTAGCTGTAGTTTCATTAGCTGCAGTTTCATTAGCTGTAGTTTCATTTGCTGCAGTTTCATTAGCTGCAGTTTCATTCGCTGTAGTTTCATTAGCTGTAGTTTCATTAGCTGCAGTTTCATTAGCTGCAGTTTCATTAGCTGTAGTTTCATTCGCTGTAGTTTCATTAGCTGTAGTTTCATTAGCTGTAGTTTCATTAGCTGTAGTTTCATTAGCTGTAGTTTCATTCGCTGTAGTTTCGTTAGCTGTAGTTTCGTTAGCTGTAGTTTCGTTAGCTGTAGTTTCGTTAGCTGTAGTTTCATTAGCTGTAGTTTCATTCGCTGTAGTTTCGTTAGCTGTAGTTTCGTTAGCTGTAGTTTCGTTAGCTGTAGTTTCATTCGCTGTAGTTTCGTTAGCTGTAGTTTCATTAGCTGTAGTTTCATTCGCTGTAGTTTCATTAGCTGCAGTTTCATTAGCTGTAGTTTCATTAGCTGCAGTTTCATTAGCTGCAGTTTCATTAGCTGCAGTTTCATTAGCTGCAGTTTCATTAGCTGTAGTTTCATTAGCTGTAGTTTCATTAGCGGTCGTTTCATTAGCTGCAGTTTCATTAGCTGCAGTTTCATTAGCTGCAGTTTCATTAGCTGCAGTTTCATTAGCTGTAGTTTCATTAGCTGTAGTTTGTCCGGCAGCAAATACAGTTTCGGAGATTTTCGGGAAATTAAGAATACTGTGCAGTTTATTTTCTACGAGGAGCCCAATTAAAATGCTCAGACAGGCAAACAATGAAATGATGAAAGCTTAAAGTGAAAGCTGTGGAGGATCGATGTCCTGTCTGCCGTAGAATGAACCTTATTATGAATGAAAACCGAGAACTAAACTAACAAACAAACAAGAACACTTACAAGGTTCCTCAGGTCTTTCGCTCTCACCCAATTTCTCTTCACCTGAGACTTTAAGAAACCCGCTTCCTTTACATTTTTAAAAAACATATTTCCTGCATGTTTTTGTATTTGTCACTCCTGGTGAACCTCAATCAACCAATCAACCGATCAATCAACCAAGCAATCAATCAACCAAGCAATCAATCAACGAATCAATCAATCAACCAACCAACCGATCAAGCAATCAAGCAATCAACCGACCAACCAATCAACCAATCAATATATCAATCAACCAATCAATCAACAAATCAACCAACAAATCAACCAACCAATCAATCAATCAACCAATCAATCAACAAATCAACCAACAAATCAACCAATCAATCAACCAATATATCAATCAACCAATCAATCAATCAATCAATCAATCAATCAACAAATCAACCAACCAATCAACCAATCAACCAATCAATCAATCAACAAACCAACCAATCAACCAATCAATCTATGAGCAACTTTATTATCCCACAAGGGGCATTTGGTCATGAGCAGCTTATGTCCACAGGCAGGAAGATACAGGCAGGAAGCACACGGATACCCCCAGGAGCCTGGAAGTGGATCATTCCAATTTACACCATATAGTCCGTAGCATCACAATAAATAAATAAATAATAAAGTTAAAAAAAAACTTTTAACTTGATTAAACTTTATTAATTGCCCCTTGTGGGATTAATAAAGTTGTTGATTGATTGAGGGAGGGACACTGCTGATGGATTTAATGTCGTAGAACAAAACGTGATCCGTCTCTTCAATGCGTCTCAACCTCAGACCTTAGTTCAGATAGTTTCCTAAACCCTAAGGAGAGATCCCATTGGCTCTGAGACGAGGGAACAGGAAGTGGTAAAAATGCTAACTTACTTCTGGGTTTTAGGACGTGTCATTGCGTTCTCTATTGAGTATGTAAGTCGCTTTGGATAAAAGCGTCTAACAAGTGACATGTAACATCGAGTACAGGGTTTTACGCTCTCTCAATACCTGAAAGAAAACCAGTTATTTTACATTTGTTAACACTTGTCCTGCATGTTGTTGTATTTGTGCCTCTGCTGACCTCGCCCCTCGTCCCTCCCTCCTGCAGGAATGATCTGGACACTGGCCTCGCCTCTCTGCTGCAGCCTGAGCGCCTGAGCAGCAGCACCATGGCTCCTTATGGAGACCATTTCCTGTCCCACCTGCTCCGGATGGAGTCTGCGGTGAAGCAGCGTCCGACACCATCTCCCTCCATCAGGCCGAACTCTAAGATGTCCCGCATCGAAGCCCTGAAGGCCACCGCGGCTTCCCTCTCCAACCGCATCGAGAGCGAGGCGCGCAAGATCGCCGGGGACGGCGTCAACTACGGTACTGTTCCTTTTTATTACTGCACACATTTGATTCCATTCTATTTCTTTTTAAAGGGGACCTATCATGCGAAATGCACTTGTGTACGTCTTGTATACACGAATATGTGTCCCCGGTGTTCCAGGGAACTCACCAGGTGTCAGAAAACACAACCCTTCTATGTTCCTCCGTACCCAAATCTCTAAAAATGGGGCTACAACGGAGCTGATACAGATTTGAAATTGTTCTGACGTCAGAAACAGGGAGCTCCGCCTATCAGGGGAATGAGAGGTTGCCGTGGCATGGTAACAGCATGGCAACAGCATGGCAACAGCATGGCAACAGCATGGCAACAGCATGGTAACAGCATGGCAACAGCATGGTAACAGCATGGTAACAGCATGTTGGGGGGCGTGGTCAGCTGCAGCTCATTTGCCACAGAATCAGCCCTTGTGAAGACAGGGCTGGAATAGAGCAAATAGAGCGAAATGAGGCGTGGCTAAAACGCAGGATCAGTTTGGTATTTTGAAAAAGAACTTCACAGACATGTTTTATATGAGTATAGCCCTACAATATATTATTCAAATATAGCATGATAGGTCCACTTCAATTGTTTTTTCGTTTTTGTTACAAGACAGGGTCATCCTGGGTAAAAAGTTGTAGAAAATATTACAACATAATACATACTTTTTTTGATTGATTGATATACTTTATTAATCCCCGTGGGGAAATTGTTTCTCTGCATCCTAGTGTTAGGAGAATTGTGCTGCCATTTTGAACGGCGCCCGGGGAGCAGTGTAGGGAACGGTGCCTTGCTCAGGGACACCTCGGTAGCACTTGGTCTTTCCGGGACTTGAGCTGGTGACCTTCCAGTTCCCAAGCCAAGTCCCTATCGACTATAAAACTGCTTTTGCGTTGCTTGATATCAGAGCAGGGATATTTCTCCCCTCTGCTGCAAGCTAGCAGGCGCAGAGACGCCACCTTTTTTGTAACATGAGTGCAGTGCGGGACGTTTTCCCTTCGATTCTATTGGCTCTGACGGTCAGGAAGAGATGTCAAAATCGAGCAAGGGGGCCAGAGATGAGGAAAATCCACCCAAATGGCCCCAGAAGAGGTTTTTTTTTGCTAAATCTCTCTAAAAAGGTCAAATATCACTTGTTTTGCATCAATCTTGATACAGGGTACTTATTATATGTTGTACTTTGGATTCATAAAGCTTTTAGTCTACTAACCCATCATCCAAGCGTAGTTTTTTAACATATTTTTTGGACGGACACAATAATTTACAGTTTTTTACTGTGTTCAATCTGAATTTTCTTTAAAATAAAAACATCTATATTGATTCTGACTTCTCTACATCCAACTCACAGGTTTATCTTTACTTTGAGAGAAACGATTATTAATTTAACCCTTTCAGAAGATATGGTCATTTGTTCTGGGAATGTCCTGTTCGAGCCTGAGACCTGAAAAACAGGCTTGGGGCCTAACAGGGTAAAATAGTTGTTACATTTTTGTTTGACTTTTATGTTTGCAACACGACACCAAGTCAAATTCCTCGTACGTGTCAACCCACCTGGTACTAACTCTCTTTCTGATTCAGATCTAGAAACCCCCATGGATGTTCTAAGACCCTCTCAGGGGGATCCTGACGCTGGAAGCTGGGCCGAAAACGATGACGTGGCGTCGAGGATCCAGAGGATTCTGACCGGCACAGGTCATACAAGTTCATACAATGGCACGGCTCTACCAGGAGCAGGACATGCACTCAGGGGACAGAAAGACAGCAGGGGTACACACACCTTTACAAACAATCCACACACACCTGCCGACGAGACAGGGCCCAACACACATGAGAGGGAGAGGCTGGTCAACGGCTTGGACAGAGTGGAGAGGGTGGATAACGGAGAGTATAAGAATGGGACTCTTGACTCCAGTGCCGGGTCCATCAGTGAGGGTCCTCTGCTGAGTGAGGGGAGTTTCTCTGAGGATGATGTAAGTCCTCCTCACCCCTCCTCCTCCTCACACGGTCGTTTCCCCCGAGCGGCAGCAGCAGCAGAGCGTCTGGAGGCAGCGGAGTACTGCGCGGGGCAGAGGAAGGACTACCACAGGCTGTCGGAGTTTCAGAGGGAGGCGGCCAGGTGCGCAACCCTCAGCTACACGCAGCACGACAGCAGCAAAGCACCCTGGGAGGAGCTGAACAAAGGCAGCCCTCTGAGCGTCATCAACATCTACACCAAGAACCTTCAGGGCAGACTTCCAGGTTAGTAATGATGCCATACTGTTGCAATACTTTTCAACATTCAAACGGTTTCCTTGTCATGTGCACAAAGCTGCAGTTGAGAAATGGCAATGACATTCTTCTGACCTGAGCTCCTCCAACAATGCAACATAAAAAATAGAATATGATGTGTACAAGAAAGCCACAGTATTGCGATACGATATATATATATATTTACATCTTTGCTTTGACTATCTTCCTGCCAATCTCACTGACTTTACCCATGGCCATGACCGCACAAGAAGAAGCTTGGCACCATCTAGTGGATTGAGAAAGCAATTGTTAGCAAACACTTTCATTTGGATTTGCAATATGAATAGTTACATATCATAAAATATCGATACTTGGCGTCCGTGTATCGATACAATATCGCAAAGCATCGCGACACCCTGCTGTATCGATGATTTCCCCCACCCCTATTAGTAAACATACGAGTACCTTTCCACTGAGGTGTATGGATTGGGAGGTACTGGCTAGTGTCAGAGCCAGATGTACACACACGAACCCCAAAAATAAAATCCAGTCCCCTCCTTCTAGCCTATGTAGATATTGTTAATACTGCACAGCCTTTTCCTTTCCTCTGCCTCCTGCTATGTTATCCATTTCTATCGTTGCCTGTACCTGTGAAGATGTGTGTTTATTAGTGCTGTCAAAATTATCGCGTTAACGGCGGTAATTAATTTTTTGAATTAATCGCGTTAAAATATTTAACCCATTTAACGCATGTGCAGAATGGCCCGCCCCATACATCCCACCAGTGGCAGCGCCAGGGTGTGGCTGGGGTAGGCTACGCCCATACCAAGAACTGGCTTAGCCCCACCATGAGACATGATGTTAAAAAAAGCAAAATAAAGTCTGCCAATTCGCGCGGAGAATTGCACAGACAGCAGTTAGTCAGATTGATTTCAGTAGCCACTCGTCTGGAGAATATCTTCTCAATAGAACATCTTTGATAATGTCTTCTGGCCAATCAGAATCAAGATAACGGCGTGGTGTTGTTGCAGGAAGTCCCGACGGAGAATACTTTTGCTGTAGTAGATGCACATAACTGGTACGCAGGTTATGTGCGTACCGTCACTTGTGTCACAAAGCGCATTTGCGTACCGACGTACTTGTGAAGCTTTTCCAGAAGGCGGTTAGATCACCGGACGACAGAGTCGGTCTCCGTGTGCACAGACAGGCTGCTGTTAACGTCGGTCTGAACAACGGAACTGTGCCAACACTACGCCAACCGGCTGCTGAGGGAGACTCCCCCCCATCACTGGAGACCTGCGCTAAAACAGCTGATCACAACGTTCACACTCTGTGGTCACGAAGTACTCCACTAGCGTCGACTTTCCTGAAGTACTCCACTAGCCCCCCCCCCTCTGTCGACTTTCCTGAAGTACTCCACTAGCCCCCCCCCCTCTGTCGACTTTCCTGAAGTACTCCACTAGCCCCCCCCCCTCTGTCGACTTTCCTGAAGTACTCCCCGTTGATAGAAATCAACACGTAATGAATTCAGACCCCACGGTTTGATGATTGATAGGTGTGTGGGTTGTCTTTCATTTTGACACACAGAACAATGTTATAATAAACATAGATACTGTGTTAAATGGATATATCCGCCTTCTTTCATTTATCTTTCCATTCCCAACAATATACATAAAGAAATGGCATATTTTGGACATAGTTCGAATGGTGATTAATCTGATTAAAATGTTTTAATCGTTTGACAGCCCTAGTGTATATATTTTTTGTTTTGTTTTTGTTCCACATCCTTTTTGTGTTCAACTCAACTTGGAAATGTGTAACTTAGAGAGCTACGCATCAAACTGTAGTGTTCATACCAACAACTTGCTGTGAAATACAAATGATGAGCAATATATATATATATATATATATGCCGTTAATAACTGTACAATATATACCTGGCTGCTAAATCTTCAGAACTGTTTTGTATGCATGCTTCTTAGTCGACATGAAGCTGTCTTTGTCCGGGACGAATAAAGGTATTCTGAATCTGAACAATACAATCCTTAATATTTCTCCTCTGTCTGCTGTGTCTCCCTCTCTCGCTGCAGGGAGTGAGAGGAACCCCCCCTCTGCTCTCCCCCCTCCCTCTGCTAACGGCCCTGTAGACGCAGCGGTGTATGAAGACGACTTTGTGTCATTGCACAGCAGCGGAGCGAGCGCACAGTTAAAGAGAGGCTCCAACTCACGCAGGTAAGACAAATGAATGGCAGTTTTTAAAGTGACCACTAGATGGCAGTCACGTCACACTCATGCAGTGGTTCTCAAACTTTTTCTGTCAGGCAAAAGAAGAAAAACAAGCCGGGGCCCACAACACAAATAGTCACGTAATGGGCCAAGTTAACATTTATTAAAATACATCAATATGAACGTGAGCATTCCTTTGCTAGACCAGTGATAATGAAACAATGCTCCATAAGTCTGTGTGCTCAAAAAAATAAATACATAATACAATTGTGCAATCCCTTTGCTAGAACAATAAGTTATGATACTTTGCAATCTGTGCAAAAAAAAGAGAAAATGCTGATATTTGGCCAAGTGCCTCTTATCATTCGTGGCTGTGTGGCACTGCACATCTCTTCAACACGGGGTTGCAGGCTCAGTGGCGGGTAAAGGATATATATATTTTTGTGTTGTCACGGATACTGATCTGTGTTTTAGAAGTGATTGATCGTGTGTTTTCTCTCTGCTCTCCGTCAGTGTGAACAGTCACTTTGAGGAGCTGATGAGGAGGTCACCGTATGACAAAAGTACAGGAGGCATCAGTTCCCAGCATTCATCCTTTCACTCGTCTATTCACTCGTCTATTCACTCGTCTCATCCCTCCTCCGGATCAACTCCCGCCTCCTCAAAACACTCTGCCAGAAGAATAGGTGAGCGATTTAGATCATTCTTCTTTTTTCATATAAAAGGAAATCAATCAAATGCTCTCTATATGGACACATATGGACACCCCTGAACTTTAACCCTCTCTGCTAACCCCCCCCCTCATCACCTCTGTTCCTCTGCAGCGTCAGACCACAGCGATGGCACTCTGGTGGAAGATCACGGGAGCTCCTGCTCTCCTCCTTCAGACGCTTTATCCTCCGACTCCAGGAGGAGAGCCTCGGACAAAAGCTCTCCCAACAGCCAGGCCAGAAGTGTCCGCTCTAACGAGGCTTCAGGGGAAGCAGCAGAGCTTTCTCACCACAGGTAACACCATATATATATTAAATCACACTAAAGTGAAACGTGAGTTTGTGTTCTTTGACAATGTAAAAGCAACTCAAAGGTATCAAACTGACAAATGAACGTGTAGGTGTTTCCACAATTATGGAACTTTTCCACTGCAGGGCCTCGCTCGGTTTAGTACGGTATAGTTAGGCCTCGTTAGGCCAGGCTCACTTTATGCTGCGTCTCCATTACAGTTTAGTAGCTGGGGCGGTAACTATAGTAACGCAGTGTAGGCGGAGCCGTGACGTCATCTTCAATGCGAACCACAAAACCAACATCAGCCGTTAGCTGTTAGCACTCAGAGCTCACAGCTCCTCGTATCTGTTCAGAAACTAGACAGAAGTGAAACAAGTACAAACCACAGACTGTCTGTGTCATGGAGAATACAGTCGCTGGTTTATCTATGTCTGGCCGTTGTTGTGAGTGTGGACGGTCGGAACATATATAACGTTAGCTTAGCCGATCTCCATTCAGAAAACATGCATCTTAAAGGGTTTTCTCTGCCGTCTGTCTGCAGACTCGTCAAAGCATTAATTCATGGTTCTTACTAACCGGTATCAGTGTGTTGTTATATCTGAGACCTGTGCTATTGCCTAAAAATAGCATGATAGGTGAGCTTTAACTTGTATTTCGCCTTGACCAAATATTGTGCTTCCTTGCATTTGAACTTTGCTCTAGTCCACGTTGCCATTTTGATAACATTTCAGTGAAATATGCAGCCCTGTTAAAATAACCTGCACTTCCTGGGTTTCTGTTACCTCCAGTGCAGAACTGCTGCATTCGACCATTTGTTTTAGCCTGCCAGCATGAAAGTATCTGCCTTATTTCCTTTTCTCTGGATGCAAATTAAAACCGTTTATGTCGAGCTTAAATCAAAATGTACGTGCACTCGGAGCTGAATGAGATCTTTTCATCGCTGGGTAAACTCAGCTTTGCCACTCGGAAACCTCCACTTCGTACATCTCGTAATCACCCAGAGGTGCATTTATCTGGGCATGACTCATTTCTAAACTAATAATAATAATGCGTTTCATTCATATAGCACGCTTTAAAAACGACGTCATCTCTAGGTGCTTCACAAGGAGGAGAAAATACGATAAAATACAAAAGTTATCGAAGGAGCATATTGAATCAAATATGGTTATATAAAAAAGGACAGTCAGTAAAATGCGGTGCGGGAACAGGCGGGTCTTCTTGGAAACAGAGAGGGATGCAGAGGTCCGTAAACTGCGCTTTAAAAGCTCTCCTATCTAAAATGCACTTTTTGTTATGTCCTATATCCATCACCGTGTGTCACCGTGTGTCCCGGTGTGTCCCCGGTGTGTCCCCGGTGTGTCCCGGTGTGTCCCGGTGTGTCCCCGGTGTGTCCCCGGTGTCAGGAGACTCACAAAGTGTCACAAAATACAACCCCTCTCTCTTCTCCTCCGTACCCAACATCTCTAAAAACGGGGGAACATCGGAGCTGATCCAGATTTGCTGCGTCATGACGACATTACTCAAATGTGGGCGGGCTTTACCGCCACGGGCCAATCAGAAACGTTGCTGTCAGAAACAATGAGACGTGTGCTAGAAGTGATATGGTCGGTGTTTACATTAGCATGCTAACACTCAGAGCTAACCTGTGCCGGAGAGCATGTGTGTGAAGAAGCAGGAAGTAAAGAGGAAGTCGCCTCGTGGGAAACCTGAGGGAGAGAACGAGTTTGAGCTCCGTATGTTTCAGAGAGGATCCTTGATGTGGTTTGGAACAGGATGTGGAGTTTAATCCCGGCAGCTGAGTTTCTGCCCGTAGCTACTGACCCAGAATCAGCACTTTAGTAACAGGCTGAAATAGAGGGGTTTGAGGCTAGAATGATCTGTTTGGTATTTTGAGCAAAGCACTTCATAGACATGTTTGTTAAATATATTTTCATGGTAACACTTTAGATTTAGGGTACACATATTCACCATCAACTACCGTAATTTTCGGACTATAAGCCGCACTGGACTATCAGCCGCAGGTGTTTTAATGTTTAATGACCGTATGTAAGCAGTCCAGACTTTCGGAACCCGTTGGTGATCGTGGATGTTTTGACGCTCCTCCACGCCGTCAGGATCCACTCGCAAACTTGATCGAAAGTTGCTTTTCGCATGCGACCAGTTTTGGTGAATGATTTATCGCCGCTAGTCATCCACGCCTCCCGCTGAACGAAGGGTTTGTGCATGAACACTTCCTGTGCACAAACTGTCTCGCTCTCGTAATGTCCGTCTGTCTTGCTCTCGTTCTGTCTCTCGGTTCCACTTTTACTTTGGCGCGCTACCTGTCTCGCTCTTTTCCGGCCTCCAGCTTTTCCTGCTGGATCCCGCCGCTTAGAGGTGGCGGGCGCGGACCGGTCCTAGAGCCCGTAGAGTTAAAGGTGGTTATGTTACCTGTAAAACCCATAGATGTAGGAGGTCCCCTAGTGGCCGCTAGCTGTACACATCCATAGATTACCGCACCGTTATATAAGCCGCAGGGTCGAAAAATAGGGAAAAAAGGCGCGGCTTATAGTCCGAAAATTACGGTAGTTGTTCATTAACATATGAACCAGACTTCACTTTAAAATAGGGAACATATTCTGAGTTAGAAAAAACCACATTTTGAGTTATTTTGACACAATTAACACTTTTAGTTTCATGTCTTGTTGCGTAAGAGTAGACCATGTGTGTTCGGTGTTATGAGAGAACGCCTCATTCGGCCCACATCGAGCACATTAAGACCCTAACTCCCGTACAACAACTTCCTCACTTGCAATAAATAAGCACTAATTATTGGAGGGTTATTGAGGACACACTCTCAGCTAATGGCCTGGTACTTGTAGAATACGGTCATGTAGAACAGGGGTGTCAAACTCAAGGCCCGGGGGCCAAATCCGGCCCGCGACTTGATTTAATTCGGCCCCACAAGAGCTCTTAAAGAATATATACGTTTATTATACGTGCCGATTTACAGAAGCACGTTGCCCATAAACTACATATCCCACAATGCATCTCAAATATGAATTTAGTTCAGAATTTGACTTTTTGCTTCAAAATTTCATTTTTCTTTACATTTCCAGAATTACATTTTGTGACCTCAGCACTGAAGAGACTTCCAATTATTTGCCCTAGACTTCTGCTTTCAGGTGTAGTTCATTATGAAGTTATTACCCTATCCCATAATAACTTCTGCAGAGGCAATAATGTAATAGTATACATTATTTTATATATATATTAAATATTTGTATATGTATTTTTATATAGTCTTAAAGTTAAAACCGGCCCTTTGAGTGCAACCATAATGCTGATGTGGCCCGTGATGAAATTGAGTTTGACGCGGCTGATGTAGAATAAGGCATTCACAAGTGTTTTATAAAGACTAATAAAGAGCCAATACACTGCTAACATGCATGTTAACCAGTCGATGGTGAAGACCTTTTTTAAAATAAAATGTTACCATTTGTATATACATCTGAGGCCTATAACATATGCCTCACAAGCAGGAGAGGAGACCTTTCAGAGTGCAGCCTGCCAGTCTAAACACTGCTGGAGGGTCTGAGCAGCTGCTGCAGTTGGACCGGAGACAGAGGCGGTTTTGTCCTGGAGGCCCTCGGGGTGCTGGGCCGAAGCCAAGGGAAGGAGAGAGTTATTTTCCCTTTTAATCTCAGCGCCGGGTCGTGATATGTGAGACGGCCGACGCCGCTCACAAAGCCCAGGTGGCAGATTCCTCTCGGGGCGGAGGCATTTTGAGGCATTTTGATGAGGCGTACGTTCAGCCACAGACTCATCCCGCCACCACAACGCACCAAGCGCCTCGGACAGTCCTTCGTGCCTGGAGCCATCAGGCGGCACAACAAGGGGTTAAATATGAAAAAGAAATCAAATTAAATCTCTGGTCGTAAATATACACTGTTTCCACAACCCATGTTAACTTGTCACTTTAACTTATTCCGCACTTTATAACTTAGATGATGACCAAATATGTATGCTGACGGTTATTTTACTCTTATTTTTATTTATCTCCTATTTTCATAGTCTTTTATTATTATTATTATCATTATTTCCTTGATTTTATGTTATTTATTATCTATTTTAGATTTGTATTGATCTGTGTGAATCTTTGCTGTACTGTTTTTTTCCACGCTTACCCCGTTGCTGCTTTGTCTAACTGAATTTCCCCTCGGGGATTAATAAAGGTTCATCTTATCTTATTTTCAAACATTCAAAGGTGCTATTGTCGCACGCTGCGCGGCTACAGTTCAGACGTGTCACTGAAATCCTTCTGAGCGGAACTCCTCCCGCGCGCAGAGAGGACACGAGGGTTTCATCCCCTGCTGGTTTCATACGTTCGCCCACAGTCTATCATTTCAATGAGTATCTCCAGGGGATCCAATACTTCTTTCCTCCACGGTGTATAATAAAATACAAAATAGAAGTCTACATGTAAATAGAATATGATATGTACGAGAACAGAATATTGAAATAATGTACATTAAGACACAATTAATAGGTTATTGCGGTGATAACTATTTATATGAATAAGTAGATTGCATGATGACAAACGGATGAATGTTTATCGAGACACTTGACGGAGTAAAGGATGCATGTACTTCTACTTGAGTAAAGGATGTGTGTACTTCTACTTGAGTAAAGGATGCATGTACTTCTGCTTGAGTAAAGGATGTGTGTACTTCTCCTTGAGTAAAGGATGTGTGTACTTCTCCTTGAGTAAAGGATGTGTGTACTTCTACTTGAGTAAAGGATGTGTGTACTTCTGCTTGAGTAAAGGATGCATGTACTTCTACTTGAGTAAAAGATGTGTGTACTTCTACTTGAGTAAAGGATGCGTGTACTTCTACTTGAGTAAAGGATGTGTGTACTTCTACTTGAGTAAAGGATGCATGTACTTCTACTGAGTAAAGGATGTGTACTACTGAGTAAAGGATGTGTACTTGTACTTGAGTAAAGGATGCATGTACTTCTGCTTGAGTGAAGGATGCATGTACTTCTACCTGAGTAAAGGATGTGTACGTGTACTTGTACTTGAGTAAAGGATGCGATGCTGTACTTCTGACTTGAGTAAAGGATGTGTGTACTTCTACTTGAGTAAAGGATGTGTGTACTTCTACTTGAGTAAAGGATGTGTGTACTTGTACTTGAGTGAAGGACGTGTGTACTTCTACTTGAGTAAAGGATGTGTGTACTTCTACTGAGTGAAGGATGCGTGTACTTCTGCTTGAGTGAAGGATGTGTGTACTTCTACTTGAGTGAAGGATGTGTGTACTTCTACTTGAGTGAAGGATGCGTGTACTTCTGCCCTCTCTGTGCGTGTCCTTTGCAGCGCTCTGCTCAAAGTGAAAGACGTTGGGCTTCCCAGCAGCACAATAAAGCCATTCATGCTTCCTCGCTGCTGCTCAGGTCGAGGGCCCCTCTTATCTTCAGCATTTGGTTAGCCCTCTCTGCAAAGCTATAAACAATCTCTCTCTCTTGTAGAGTTTCAGAATCTGGAGGAACATTAAATGTGTACTCGGTTTTGCTTCTTCTTTATTTGCGCCGATTAAAATACAATCATTTTATTTCTATAGCACGTTTAAAAACAACAGAGTTGAACAAAGTGCTGTGCATCGACAACTGTATAAACACATGAGAAACAGACGGGACATGAAACACATGTGAAGCACGAGACGATGAAACCAGATCCGAAGCCACAGACAGAGAAACTCCTACATGACGTACAAGCGATACAAAACACGAGTAAGATACAAACCTCACATTTCCTGTTGAATACAAATAGAGGAAGTGCTGAGTCGTGCTTTTTTAAATAGACATCTTGAAGAGCATGCAGCCCGATTCAAAAACCTCTTTCACTAAATGTATATTGTTTTAAAAACATCTTTAAAACATGTATTTATGATTCCCATGCAGAGAAGCTTAACATGTGCAATATTATTATTAATATATATAATGTTCTATATCAGTGTTTCTCAGACTTATTCATACCTTATTCAAACTCGCGGACCACCTGACTCCACAAATATCCAAAAACACATCGTTTTTCTAGAACAATTTACAAATCGCGCGAAAATGATACAAGCAAGTGGCAACATGTGTGATGAAGGTGTGGCGCTGGACTATATCATGCAATCGAAAGTGAATCTTAAGGTCGCTCCATTGCGGAGATATTCCCGCGAGAGTGCGGAAAACTTAAATTAATTAATTTATTTCAAATGTGAAATGTTACCAATATACTCACGGACCACTAGGGGGCGCTCACGGGCCACCAGTGTTCCACGGACCACACTTTGAGAAGCACTGATCTATAAGAACGTGCAATGACGTATCTGCCAGTACGTTTTTTTTTGCACTACTAAATACTAGGGATGTATCGAATATCGCGGTAAATAAATGTCTCGATACCGTCGTGAGACTGACAAAATATACGGCGATTTTTTTTGAGAGAGAGTTGTTTCCACAGCAGGGGGTTTTGCAAACGCCCAAACATCCCGGCTTCTACCTGGAAATGTGGACGTGCTCACATTCCTAAAAGATAACCTTGATGACGCTGAGCGAGTGAGTTAGAGTCGAGTTACTTGAAAAACTAAAGTGAAGCTTGATTTATTATTATTGTTGACACTTTAAAAAGTACTACTATCTACTAAAATGCTGCGGAAGTTTTTCCTTGTACGATGTGAGGGTCTGAGGACAGAGGGTCTGAGGACAGAGGGTCTGAGGACAGAGGGTCTGAGGACAGAGGGTCTAAGGACAGAGGGTCTGAGGACAGAGGGTCTAAGGACAGAGGGTCTGAGGACAGAGGGTCTAAGGACAGAGGGTCTGAGGACAGAGGGTCTGAGGACAGAGGGTCTAAGGACAGAGGGTCTGAGGACAGAGGGTCTGAGGACAGAGGGTCTGAGGACAGAGGGTCTAAGGACAGAGGGTGTAAGGTCAGAGGGTCTAGGGTCTGAGGACAGAGGGTCTGAGGACAGAGGGTCTAAGGACAGAGGGTCTGAGGACAGAGGGTCTAAGGACAGAGGGTCTAAGGACAGAGGGTCTGAGGACAGAGGGTCTAAGGACAGAGGGTCTAAGGTCAGAGGGTCTGAGGACAGAGGGTCTGAGGACAGAGGGTCTGAGGACAGAGGGTGTCGTATTGTCATACTGATATTCTGTACACACTGTGAAAGACCACTGAGACAAATGTAACCTTTGTGATATTGGGCTATAAATAAACATTGATTGATTGATAAATCAGATTTATTATTTAATAAAGAAAAAAAATCACATTTATTTTCCTTTACTTTTCAATATCGTGATAAATATCGTACCGTGGACTTTTTATCGCGATATTATCGTACTGTGAGTTTTTGGTATCGTTACTAAATACTGCTTTGTATTTCACTGCTCTCTTTACGGCACTGTTAGTGTCCAGTTTGTATTATTATGCTGCTGTGTTTCATTGTATTTTTGTAACTCTGGCTCAACCACTTCCTTCGGGATGAATAAAGTTGATGCTCCGAACACGTCCACTTCAGAGGACGTGTGTGTGCTGACCCGAGCTTTGTTTTCGGTTCCCTTATTAATCTAACTCTTTGTTCTGGACTCCACAGTAAGAAGTCTTCAGCGCTCAGACACAGAAAGGCGTCTCCTCCGTCCTCCGGCTCTCCTCCAGGAGGAAGCTCCCCCGGGGAGGGGGGTGGCTCTCTGGGGGGGAACAACCCCGAACACCTCGGCGCGCAGCGGGAGAGCCGATACCACGACCACAGGTACACAACACTATATTATATGTTTTATGAATTAGAGCGTACCTAGACAAATATGTGATTTCAACTGTGCTCCAAAAGCTTTCCAGATAGACAGTCACTGAGTGTCCTCCTCCAACATGAGTAGCATGCTACAAAGGTATCCTGTGTAGCTGTGAACATGACAGGATGTGTGATGACCCAGAAGAGCATCAGGGCTGCTTGAGGCAGATGATAGCTCTGTGATGAACATGATGACTCAGCCTCTATGGAGAGAGACATCAAGCATGCTCATTATGGAGAGAGACATCAAGCATGCTCATTTCTGACGCAATAATGTCACACAGCTAACAAGGACACTATTGTTCTATTGATATAAAGGGAGGTCAGGTACTCTTTAAAGCAGCTGCTAGTTATGGGTACTTTTCTACTGAAGTACACTTCAAAGCCTCTTTACTTTGACTTGAGTAAAGAAGTTTAGTCAGTACTTCTACTTCACCAGAGTACTTTTAAACACGAGTATCTGTACTTCTACTTGAGTAAAGGATGTGTGTACTTCTACTTGAGTAAAGGATGTGTGTACTTCTACTTGAGTAAAGGATGTGTGTACTTCTACGTAAGTAAAGGACGTGTGTACTTCTACTTGAGTAAAGGATGTGTGTACTTCTACTTGAGTAAAGGATGTGTGTACTTCTACCTGAGTAAAGGATGTGTGTACTTCTACCTGAGTAAAGGATGTGTGTACTTCTACTTGAGTAAAGGATGTGTGTACTTTGACTTGACTAAAGAAGTTTAGTCAGTACTTCTACTTTCACCAGAGTATTTTTAAACACAAGTATCTGTACTTCTACTTGAGTAAAGGATGTGTGTACTTCTACCTGAGTAAAGGATGTGTGTACTTCTACTCGAGTAAAGGATGTGTGTACTTCTACTTGAGTAAAGGATGTGTGTACTTCTACCTGAGTAAAGGATGTGTGTACTTCTACTTGAGTAAAGGATGTGTGTACTTCTACCTGAGTAAAGGATGTGTGTACTTCTACTCGAGTAAAGGATGTGTGTACTTCTACTTGAGTAAAGGATGTGTGTACTTCTACCTGAGTAAAGGATATGTGTACTTCTACCTGAGTAAAGGATGTGTGTACTTCTACTTGAGTAAAGCATGTGTGTACTTCTACCTGAGTAAAGGATGTGTGTACTTGTACCCTCTCCCAGGTGACCTGCAGTACTCCCCTGCTGTCCTCCAGCAGCGAATGGCCGCAGAGCTTCATCACCTGGAGACCATGGAGGAGTCGGTGCGTCAGCTGGGAGACGTGGAGCGGGTGATGGGCGTGTCCATGGCTCAGCAGGAGAGCGTCTCATTGGCCCAGATGCTGAAGGTGAGGAAGGGGTTAATCATAACTGGGTGTTTACGGTTTATTTATTTGGTTTGTTATTTTATCTTTTCTTGATTACCATTTTAGCCCTTTTATGTATTTATCTGTTTATTTATTTTATGTTTTTCAATAACAAATATATTTCTTTCGGAAAAAGAAAAAATATATCTGTTAATAATTTAGTTTTTGACAGAAGTGTAAAGTTCTTCCCTAAGTAGATCATTTGTTTATATATAATTCTCATGTTACATTTCATTATACTTGTAATTCTTTTGTATTATTGTTTTACACATTCGAAATAAATCAAATCAAATAATTGTGTCGTACAAAGACGCTCTGCAGTTTAGTGAAGTCGAGTTTTAGCACGTCAGAAGTTCTCTGTGCTTTGTCGGTGTTTCCCCTTTCCTGTCGTGCAGGGGTGTCGAACTCAATTTCATCGCGGGCCACATTAGCATTATGGTTGCACTCAAAGGGCCGGTTGTAACTATATAAATATACATATATAAAATATATAAAATAATGTATTATAATACATTATTGCCTCTGAATTGGATTATTATCGGATAGGGTAATAACTAACTACATTTGAAAGCAGAAGTCCAGGGCAAATAATACGATACGCATGTCACAAAACAAGGTGCATTGTGGGACATGTAGTTTATGAGCAACCAGCTTCTGTAAAGTAGCATGTCACCGTATTATATTCTTTGCAAGCTCTTGCGGGGCCGCATAAAATGAAGTCGCGGGCCGGATTTGGCCCCCGGGCCTTGAGTTTGACACCCCTGCTGTCGTGTGTCGATTCTGTATATTCAATATTCAAAGTTGTATTGTCATCTGCACAATAGCTACAGTGGAGTTGTTGGCAATGAAAATGCAAAGTCCCTTCAACTGTGCAGCGTCCAATATACTCAACATGAGAAGAAATAAGAACGGTACAGAAGAAATGAATTGTTGGCAACAAAAAGTATGAATAACTCCCATGCACCTCAGTGACTTGTGTCTGTATCGATGCTCTGAAATAGAACGTTTGTTGCTATGTGTTGCACCGTTAGAGGTGACCTTTGACCTAAGATTGTCATTGACATTTCTACACTGTAGCTAATGACAATGAAAGCCTTGAATCTTGACGCTCTGAACTGACCTGCTCGCTGACCTTTGACCCTTCAGGCGCGGCAGCTGGCTCACGCTCGTGACCTCTACGAACTGAAGATCAAAGCTGAGAGAGAAGCGCTGGAGACGCAGCTACAGCTGGAGGAGAACAGACAGAGAGTGGCCAGGGTAACACACACACATGCACACACACACAGAAACAGACACACACTCACACATACATACACACACCTCTCACACACATGCACACACACACAGAAACAGACAGTCACACACTCACACACTCGGTCATACATACACACACCTCTCACACACAAACACTCACTCAGTCATATATACACACACTTCTCACACACACAGTCTCAGTCACACATACACACTCAAACACACGCACACACACACATGCGCACACAGAAACAGACACAGTCACACACTCACACACTCGGTCATACATACACACACCTCTCACACACACACAGTCTCACTCACTCAGTCCCACCTACACACTCAAACACACACAGTCACACACACACACACACACACACACACACACTCAGTCATACATACACACACCTCTCACACACACACAGTCTCACTCACTCAGTCCCACCTACACACTCAAACACACACACACACACACACACACACACACACACACACACACACACACACACACACACACACACACACACACACACTCGGTCATACATACACACACCTCTCACACACACACACAGAAACAGACACACTCACAGTCATACATACATACACCTCACACACACACAGTCTCTCACTCACTCAGTCATACATACACACACAGAGACACACACACACACACAGTCTCTCACTCACTCAGTCATACATACACACACAGAGACACACACACACAGTCTCTCACTCACTCAGTCATACATACACACACAGAGACACACACACACTAGGGTTGCCAGAAACTGACCATGATCAAAATCGATTATTCGGTAGCCCTGGCGAATGATAATCGATTATTCGACCGACCCCCCTCATTCATGGATATCATTGTAATTTATCTTTAATCTGTGCTGTGCTGCTTTTCAATCCAGGCTCATCAACTGCAGGAGAACTTGGCGTCGAATCAGAAGGACACGTTGGAGGGTCTCCAGGAGGCGGCTAAAGAGATGATGAGTCATCAGGCGGAGGCGGCGCGGTACACGGCCGACACCGCCCGACACATCCGAGAGGTGAGCGTCCCTCTGGGGGTCCTCCGGGAACAACAGCTGATTTCCTTTGTAATACTTTCTGCCCAAATAGTTCAATCGTCCCCTGAACTGAAAAAAACACAAATCGAAGTAACTTTGAGGTGTCACAAATGTCATTAATAGACAAATGAAAGAGTTGTGGACCCTAAACTGAACCTTGTGGGACTCCACATTTAATTTTCATATAATTAGACGTATTACCATGAAATTGTACATACTGTTAGTCTATTCTTCAAATAACTTCCTATGCAGTTCTGAGCTATTCCTCTCATTCCGTAAGTGTGCAATTTAGATGTCAGGATGTTATGATCTATACCAGGGCTATTCAATTAGTTTGGAATGGGGCCGGTTGATGAAAACGATCCAAAGCCACGGGCAGGGAAAAAGATGGAAATATGAGCAATCGTATTAAGAGCTTCAGATCCAGTAAATACTACAACAGCATAGTGGAGTGCATATATTGTGTTTAATGCAATCAAACAACATAGCCAGCCCCGAGGCCTTTCTAGATCTAAATGGCAGGTTCATAACTCAGTAGGCCGACATGTGAAGCTCATTAACCATCAACTTCATTTCATTTGATTTATTTAGGAGAAATGATCTAACCGTTCACGCAGAGATGCAATAAAGGACAGTTTGTCACGTAGCTAGTAGGTGGGTTCGAAACCCGAGCCCACACAAGTTTTCAGGCAATGTCTTTCCCTCTATCTCTCAATAGGCGCGTTCACACCGGAGCACTTTTCCCAGTATAGTTCTGAAATGTCGCGTTCACACCAAAAAAATCTGGAACTAGAACTTAGTTCATGAGAACCTTTTCACCCCCTTTCCCGTCCCTGCTAGAGAGCAGGAACTTACGTGGGAGAAAAAGGTTCCAATGTCTGATTGGCTGGGCGGATTGCAAACCACGCCCCGTAAAACTCCAAAAACGTTTTGTGAAGCCGCCATTTTATTATCCGCGCATTAGCATTATTAGCATTAGCATTAGCCCAGCGCAGAAACGCAGAGAGACTAACTTATGGCAACACAAAATAAAACATGGGAGCGGTGGAGATGAGGAGGTGTCGGCGTTCTGGCGATTTCACTCGGAAGGCTTCAGTCGAAGCTGCTGGGACTCCCAGCAGCTTCGACTGAAGCCTTCCCCAACTCCGGGGACTTCCGGCCGGGGACTCCGGGCGGCAGTATACGCCGTGAAGTGGTTTGCGGCCTGCCAGTAAACCCAAAGCAGAAGAAGACGAAGTGACGTCAGCGGCTTCATTTGCCTGATCCTCCCTCAGGGACTTATTCCGGTGTGAACGCGATCTGCTCTCAGTTCATGAGAACTAAAGAGACTGACTAGAAAGTACTTGGTGTGAAAGCGCCTAATGTAACACCCTCTCTAGAATAAAGGCACTCTGGCCCACAAAAACAAACCTTAAAAAATAATAATTAGATTACTTTTTCACATTATACTCAAAGGGCCCGTAAATATCACCTCGGGGCCGGAGTTGGCCCGCGGGCCGCCGATTGAATAGCCCTGATCTATGGCATCAAAGGCTTTTCTTTAGATCAATGAATACCCCTATTGTGTTCCTGATTGATTCTTGAGTTTCAGTAAAGGGAGCACAATGACTGCAGGGGAGGAAGCCGTAATTCAATTCAAGATTCAAAGGTTTTATCGTCGTATGCTCAGCAGCTTCAGGGTAGAAATGGCAATGAAATTCTTCTGACCTGAGCTCCTCCAGCAAAGCAACATATATAATAAAATACACAAATGCAAAGTAGTGCAAAAAGTCTATTTACATGTCATGCGATCGGCTCTCGCGATCGGAGCATCCCTACACAGCATCTATTCGAGCTTTAGAAACATGCAGTGGAACCAAACCGCTCAGTTTCCATTCTGTTTGCAGACTGTTCCAAGTTAGAGGAGCTGCGCATCTGAAAGCTTTCGTCCCTAAGTCAGTCGTAGCACTTAACAAAACAATAGCTACTTGCAACTCTCCGTGTGATCAGAGAGCAGATGTGAGAAGGGAGTTTACTATAGCATGGCTTTGTAGATGAACGTGTAGCAGCGACTGAGCCTCCGTACAGAGAGGGAAGGCAGACCTGCCTGGCATGCAGGGTGCAGTGATGAGTGAATGCTTTACAGTTAGTCACACATCTCAGAGCGCTGTGATACGCAGCATCTAGCTTGCTCAGGTGCATCCATATAGACCAGATCCCCAGAGTCCAGCACAGGTCAAAGGTCACGGAGCCTCTTCCTGGCCTCAAGCGAGAAGCAGGACTTGTTCCTGAAGAAGAAACGTAGCTAACCCTCAGCTTTCTGAGCAGGTTATTGACCTGAGGTTTAAAAGACAATGGAGCGCCGCAGTGACGCGTCCTAAAATCCAGTAAACTCCTTTCGGTTCCTTCGACAAAAACGCAATACAAGTTCTCCAGAGGATTTAGGAAAGTATCTGGAACTAAGGTCTGTGGTTGAGACGCATTTAAGAGACGGGTCACGTTTTGTTCAGTCGGATAATCTCCACACGTCTATCCCTACTTTTATAATCTTCTAATCGTAAATCTAGTCGCCAGAAGCAAAATGCTAACGTTATGCTACAAAGGAGCTACAGCAGGGTCGCTGCGTCAACGTCACGCCGACTTCAGATCCAGATTCAAACACAGATTAGGGTTGCCAGAAACTGACCATGATCAAAATCGATTATTCGGCAGCCCAGGCGAATAATAACCGATTTAATCGACCGACTGCCCCCCCCCCTCCTAACTGGACGGCCTACCTGCCTGTCAGCCTTCCATCGGGGCACAAACTGATCTCGTGCCCTCATTGGTCATGTGCGCGTTCCTGTGTGTTGGGGGAGGGGCTCTGCGAGGGAGTGGCAGATTTCTTCCGGTTGTGTATTTTCAAATCGAGCGCTCTCGAGCCGGTTCCTCCACTCTCACCTACCCCCACCTTTAAGATAAACCACCTGATGTATGTCCTGTGTTCTTGTCAGATGGCAGAGTTGGCGCGCTCGCAGATATCTGGAGTGTTGGCCCCTCGTGATGTTTCCGCCTCCTCCATGTTGGCCGAGCGGGAAGACCAGCAGAGCTCCTACTCAAAGCAGCGCCACGACAGAAACGAGTCCGACAGGTAAAACACCGTTAAGATACGAGTGGATTGTATTCACCCCGAAGGAAGTGGCTGTGCCAGAGTTACAAAGATACAATAAACACAACGGCATAATAATAAAACTGTACACAACAATTAAATAACTAGAAGAAACCCAGACGGTCACATCATTGATGCAGTGTTGAACAGTGCATACCGACGTAGTGGCAGATGTGTAATTGCACGTTATTGTAGAACATTATTAATAATATTCCACATTTATATAGCAGAGGGTTTTGTAGTGATGTGTTTTATATTGTGAACGTGTGGGGTTCGCACATATGCTTAAAAGTCTTTAAAGCATTTAATGATGTCTTGAATCAACATGCCAAGAAGGATTTTATTAAGAGTTATTTTCTTATGTTTTTCTTACATTAAATCTATTTAATAAAATGCCCCTTGGAAGATCGGAGGGATTTCTGTTCCTCAAAATGGTCAAGCATTTGTGTGAGTATATAGATCCTGTATCTCCTTTTTGTAACGGTACGTAACTTCTCGTTTGGAATATGAGGAAATGAACTGCGGTCTGGTTCTCCCTGCTTACACGCGGTTTGATTGGCTAGCGCTTCTACTGTCAGATTTGCATACACGTGTTTGATTGGCTGGCGCTTCCAGCTCAGCTTCAAAAGTTGAACATTGCTCAACTTTGGAATCCTGGACATCCTGGAAATCTGTGACGGTATGTCCACACGGCAGCTTTAGACGAATCTTCCACCGCTTCTCTGCCCGTTGACTTTGAATGGGGATGACGTCACTTTGCCTCGCTTTTCTCCGAACTGCATTGTGGGGGATTTCCAGGATGTCCAGGATTCCAAAGTTGAGCAATGTTCAACTTTTGAAGCTGAGCTGGAAGCGTCAGCCAATCAAACACGTTTATGCAAATCTGACAGTAGAAGCGCTAGCCAATCAAACCGCGTGTAAGCAGGGAGAACCGGACCGCAGTTCATTTCCTCATATTCCAAACGAGAAGTTACGGTAGCAAATCACCCGGTTCTTTACGACCAGAACTATTACCGGGATACAAACCGGAGGAACCAGGCATGGAGGGAGGTGGCAGAGACAGTGGGGTTTGAGGAGTTTATATATATATATATATATATATATATATTGCTCGCATAAAATCCCCGGGGTTTTTTGCTTTGTATGTCGGGGGCGGGACATTCATGTGATTGGTTGTTGGTCGCAAAAAATCCCCAAGCTGTCAGACACGCCCAGCTCCAAGATTTTCAAGATGTTTGAAAAGCTGCTGTGGGACGCACCGTGAGAGATACTGGGAATGGGAGAGTGATTTTTACTTTTCATCCTTAGTAAGATTTAAACACATTTAAATCTTGAGGCCTTGCAAGGCTTTGTGTCCCTGTAGCGTGAACATTAGCATAATGTGTCCTCTTTAAGCTTAAAGAACCCCGCATACTGGGCTCACAATACACACAGTATCTGATCCAAGCATTCACATCTCTTTTGCATCCTCCCACAGCTTCAGTAGTGAGGTTTCCAACAGAAGGGCCAGGCCGGAGGAGACGCTGTCCTCCCTGAACAGCCTCAGTCCCTCCGACTCTCTGTCCTTCAGAAGACCCAACATCAGGTACCAATCTCACATCTCCTTTAGCTCCTCCAGAGAAGTCTGAACAGGCACTAACGTCTGCCTCTTTTCCATCAGTGGAGCGGACTCCAGCAGCCACCACAGCCCCTCACACGCCTCGTTTGAGACCAGAGACCGGACGAAGAAAGATGCGAGAGAAGGGAAGAGGAGGAAGGAGACGAGGAAGGAGGAAGGCAGCAGCTCCATCGAGGAAGAAGTTCAAAAAGCAGCCAATGATTCTCTCTGCAGCGACAGCATCCCCTCTGCAGTGGATGACAAAGGTTTGTATGTGTTTTAATTTAAAAAAATAAACTCTTTATTTTTCATTTGACAAATATACAACACAGAGGTGGGAAGTAGTGGAGTACAAATACTTCGTTACGACTTTGTACTTTGACTTCTTACATTTTTAACCCAAATACCTGTACTTTCTACTTCTTACATGTTGAACCCAAATACCTGTACTTTCTACTTCTTACATGTTGAACTCAAATACCTGTACTTTCTACTTCTCACATGTTGAACTCAAATACCTGTACTTTCTACTTCTCACATGTTGAACTCAAATACCTGTACTTTCTACTTCTCACATGTTGAACTCAAATACCTGTACTTTCTACTTCTCACATGTTGAACTCAAATACCTGTACTTTCTACTTCTTACATGTTGAACTCAAATACCTGTACTTTCTACTTCTTACATGTTGAACCCAAATACCTGTACTTTCTACTTCTCACATGTTGAACTCAAATACCTGTACTTTCTACTTCTTACATGTTGAACTCAAATACCTGTACTTTCTACTTCTTACATGTTGAACTCAAATACCTGTACTTTCTACTTCTTACATGTTGAACTCAAATACCTGTACTTTCTACTTCTCTCATGTTGAACTCAAATACCTGTACTTTCTACTTCTCACATGTTGAACACAAATACCTGTACTTTCTACTTCTCACATGTTGAACTCAAATACCTGTACTTTGTACTTCTTACATGTTGAACTCAAATACCTGTACTTTCTACTTCTCACATGTTGAACACAAATACCTGTACTTTCTACTTCTCACATGTTGAACTCAAATACCTGTACTTTCTACTTCTCACATGTTGAACACAAATACCTGTACTTTCTACTTCTCACATGTTGAACTCAAATACCTGTACTTTGTACTTCTTACATGTTGAACTCAAATACCTGTACTTTCTACTTCTCACATGTTGAACACAAATACCTGTACTTTCTACTTCTTACATGTTGAACTCAAATACCTGTACTTTCTACTTCTCACATGTTGAACACAAATACCTGTACTTTCTACTTCTTACATGTTGAACACAAATACCTGTACTTTCTACTTCTCACATGTTGTTATGGGTACTTTCTACTGAAGGACACTTCAAAGCCTCTTTACTTTGACTTGAGCAAAGACGTTTAGTCAGTACTTCTACTTTCACCAGAGTATTTTTAAACACGAGTATCTGTACTTCTACTTGAGTAAAGGATGTGTGTACTTCTACTCGAGTAAAGGATGTGTGTACTCTGTATCTCTGCGAGTAGTGGCAGATACGAAGATGCCTTGTACCTAAAATAATTCTCGAGTTTATTATATTTCTGTCCTCCAGGAGACACTACGTCCGTGGCAACCGAATACTCTCTGAAGTTTGACGAGTCGATGACGGAGGACGAGATCGAGGAGCGCTCGTTTCGCTCTCTGCTGCCGTCTGAGGCGCACCGCAGGGGAACCATGGAGAAGAAGCCCCGCCCCCACGATGAGTCAGAGGATGACGGAGCCAATCACAACGCCACAGTGGTTTCAGGGGTTCAACACATGTTAAAGGTGAGAGGGCGGAGAGGTACACAGGCATACTTTAAAATAATGTACTTGATATGTGTCCATGTTGATGTTACACATACACTTGATCTGACCGTTAAATAAATAAAGTAAAATTAAATTAAATAAATAAATAAAATACCAATAAAGTATCATGGTATCGTATAACGATCTAACGTCTATCTTTCTCCCTCGTTCCCCTGCAGCCTCAGGACACCAGCATGTCGTTCGCCGGCGGGCAGGACAGCTTCTCTCAGTTCACGATGGACATGGTGCGTCAGTACATGAAGGACGAGGAGGTGCGTCTGCAGCACCAGAGCTCGCTGCTGCACCTCCGACAGAAGGCCGTCAAAGAGAAGACCAAAGCTGAGCTGGCCTGGCTGGAGCACCAGAAGAAGAGACTGAGGGACAAAGGAGAGGACGACAAGATGCCTCCAATCAGGAAGAAGCAGAGGGGCCTCCTGATGAAGCTGCAGCAGGAGCAGGTGAGGGGGCGGAGTCATACTGACGCTTCAGACCTGCTCAAAGAAACATTACATTTATTTAATTTATTTATTTTAATTTTTTTAATTTAATTTATTTTATAATAAAATACATATTTCGAGGACGCTTCCTTGGTAGGACATGTCTTCCGAGTCAGGTCCATCAGAGGGTGTTTCTCAATGTCGAGGACGCTTCCTTGGTAGGACATGTCTTCCGAGTCAGGTCCTTCAAAGGCAAGAATCCTTCCTTTAATTCGGAGAACGACGAGTGGAACAGGCTAGCAAGTGTGCAGGTGTGCGTCATGTGAGAGGCCCCGCCTTACATTTACCGCCAAAGATTTTGGAAATTGGTCCGTGCGCAAAGCATTGTGGGGATTTTAAGACCGCGGAAGATACGCATGTGCATCCGCGAAATTTCCCGCAACAGGTAGAATTCCAAGGATCCCGGACATTGGAACAGTCCTTCGGCGGGACTCGATGATGTAGCATCCTGAAATAGTGGCTCTGAAGGATCCTTCCTCGACATTGAGAAACACCACGTCACATTGAGAGAATGGTCTTCATCCATTTTCCTATGAAACACATGTTTTGTTGCATCAACTGTTCAAAGGACTTTTTTTGGTTAAAATCCACAAAAACCCAACAAGTTTTTGACATAAATGCTGGTTTATCTCAGAATCAGCCGATACGACATCCACATTAACCGTTACTTTACTCACCACCCATCTCTGTGCGTTTGTTCCCAGGCTGAGATCAAGAGGCTTCAGGAGGCCAACAAAGCGGCCAGGAAGGAGCGGCAGCTGTTGCTGAAGCAGCAGGAGGAGATCGAGCGGATGAGAAACTCCACCCTCCGCCTGAAGGAGCGTCTGAAGAGCGCCGGCGGGGAAACTCCACCTGTGAGTCACGAATCTCCTCCACAGGGATCACTTTGAAGGCACGGACACACCAGGCCGATCATCGGCGTCAGGCCGACGATGAGCGTCCTACTCAGATTGGTGTGTCCCGCACCGTCGGGTCTTTTCAGCCGGGCCGACGCTTTTTCGGCTGAAGACCCACCGATTCCACGTGAATCGGTGGCCAAAGGATGGCGGCAAAATAAATCACTCTGATTGGCTGTTCAGCTAGCGGTGTATCACGCAGTCTGTCTTCCGGTTGTTGCCTCTTTTGAATGACGAATACACACTACCGCCGCCTGCTGGTAAGGAGAGGTATTGCCACGCATGCGCAGTTCGTACGTGCTTCTTGAAATGCTGGCAGAGGGTGCGGCCTCTGGGTATCCCCACGTCAGAGTACACATACTATTCTTGTCTCTCACATAAGTGGCGCAACTGAAGCGGTATTGTGTTAATGGGAAATTATTTTTGACCTGAGAGATTTAGATTTGCCGGTCTTCAGCATATTTTACCGGTCAAAGTCCGGGAATTACCGGCTAACGGAAACTCTGGTACGTACTCGTATACACATACACCAATATATGTATACATGCATAATTCTGTGTTTTCCTTCCCTCCAGGAGACCCCCGTGTCAGAGACCCCCGTGTCAGAGTCGGCCTCCCCCAACATGAGACGCAGCCCCTCCCCCCCGCTCTCCATCTCTGGAAGCGAGACCAGCAGCATCATGCAGAAGCTCAAGAAGATGCGCTCCCACACGGACGAGAAGTAAACACTTATTCTGATTCAGTTATTCGGGTTGTTTCTCTGTCCTGGTTTGAGAGGTGAATTATCTCAAGTCATGCTGCATCAAAGTGCTTTTAAGTCCAGCCGCGTGGCGCCGTCTTTACGCTTAATGTCAGCGCCTTCTGTGCTTATACGAATATTTTCCCACTCTTTCAGCTTTTGATTTTGTCTTGGTCCTGATTCAATTAACTTTAAACACATATCGTATGTTCACACAGAAGTTCAGAATCAGAAATCCTTTCCAAGTCCCGCATCTGGGAAATGAGTTTTACAGAAGAAATGACACCGCAGATAAAAGGAAAAACAAGGACAGCGAGCATCCTCTATCGGTACACATGAGTTAAAGATAAAGACACAAAGGCGCTCGTGCATGGTGAGGAATAAAAAGCAGAATTGAAAGAGTTTAATGAAGGTGTGGTTAATGCACTATTGCCGAGTGAAGCAGCAGCAGCAGAATAACCCAAGCAGCATGCTCTTCAAGGGCTCAGCTCTTCCATAACCCTTCTGCACAGTGAACGCTCACTGGAGCCCGCCGTAAGTAGGGAATATTGCCTCGTTAAAAAGTGCAATTTTTATGTATTCAGTCCAACCAGACGGGTCCGAAACGCTAACATCCCAAACATAGGGTCCTTTACTTTAACAGGCAACTAAACTAGGGTTGCCAGAAACTGACCATGATCAAAATCGATTATTCGGCATTCGACCGACTCCTCCAAGTTTACAGTAAAACAAACTGGTGGTGTGACCAATGACCATTTACAATTATTAATACTATTACTATTATTATCATATATATATTTTGGTTGAAACTAAGCCAGGAAAAAAAAATAAAATATATATATATAAATAAAATCGATTTTTAAAAATAATATTCGATTATGGAGACTGTAGCGAATAATCGAATAATCGCTGGCATCCCTAAACTAAACTAATGATGACTAATCAGCGCATGCCATCTTTCTTCTGCCTGATTGTGTGGAAGCATGCTCCATGTTGTTCTCCCTTTGATCCAAAGCCCGTCCCATTAACTTGAGGTTTTAACAACCTGTTGAATATTTGATGAAACATAACATGTAAATCAGGGGTTCTCAAAGTGTTGATGAGTGAGGGCCAACGTAGGAACCCAATATTGGATCGAGGGCCGCCCAAGAAAAAACGGAACACAAAATAATTCCAAAACAAATCCTTTCTTTATTGTACCAACCAATTACCGCAACTCGCGAGATGCCTAGTTGCCAGGCAACCAGTAGTCTAGAAAACTTTACACAAGCTTTCATTCATAATTTAGGAATGGCAACCCAGGGGGCGCAGTTTCACCATTCTTAAATTCCATTCTAATTCTTACCAGATACGAACCACGGAGGATTAAAATATAACGCATGCATTTCAGCGTGTCGCGTTAACTATCGCGGGCCGCCAGAAACATTTCCGAGGGCCGCCGTTGGCCCGCGGGCCGCACGTTGAGAACCCCTGATGTAAAGCAACAACATCAGAAACCATTAAATCCGCCCTTTTAAAAGACTACATGAAAGTAAAAACATTGAAAGACGCAAACGTTGGAACTGAAACTCGACATGTCAAAGGCACCGTTATGTTCCAGATAAGAAAAACATTGGCTGTGCACTCGATCGTTTTCATTGCACTCATTTCCCCTTGTGTCGACGAGCAGCTTCATGTGCAGGTGCTTCCTGTGCGACCCTCTCACAGCTCAGGTCAGGTGCTGCGGAGCCTCTCGTGCCAGCGCAGCTCCAACAAGTGGGTCAATTGTTCTGGGCTTTAGGATTTATTTATTTAGGATTTATAACTTGGCAACAGATCACAGACCCTCGATGGAAGCACTTCCACATTCCTCAGGTCTAGATTTGCTCAAAGTTAAACAGAAACTCGAAAACAGATATTTGTGCCGGAGCATGCTCTTGTGCTTGCGTGCTTTATTACCACTGTTAATCAAAGCAAACATGTACGATATATGTCTTGACGTAACACACTAACACATTGTAATCCATGCATTGTATTTTGTTCAAAAAACGACTGAAAACTCTTTCAACCCCCTCAATAAACAGGTTTGGCAGTGATCAGTGGGATAACCAACCCCCTATGCTTGGTGCCCTCATGCTAGCTAAAATATTCATAATAGAGTGGTGCAGGAATGAGTCCTAAACCCAGACATTAACCACTTCCTGTCCCCTGGTCTGGAGGTCAATGGTTTTCTGAATGGTTGTTATCCTGAAATAATGGCTGTGGTTAACTCAAGCTGAAGAGATTTACACTTTTTGTGCTAAGACATATGATACGTCAGTTAATACCCCACTGGTGGATTTAAGAACGCAGGTTGCTAACAAGTGTCTAAAGGAGACGAGTAAACATCTTCACGCCCAACATTAGCCACCTTTAGCTTAGCGGTGGTGACGTGAAGTCATGTGACCGTGCTGTAGGTCCTTTATAGCCCAACATTAGCCGCCTTTAGCTTAGCGTGGTGACGTGAAGTCATGTGACCGTGCTGTAGTTCCTTTATAGCCCGACATTAGCCACCTTTAGCTTAGCGGTGGTGACGTGAAGTCATGTGACCGTGCTGTAGTTCCTTTATAGCCCAACATTAGCCTCCTTTAGCTTAGCGGTGGTGACGTGAAGTCATGTGACCGTGCTGTAGTTCCTTTATAGCCCAACATTAGCCTCCTTTAGCTTAGCGGTGGTGACGTGAAGTCATGTGACCGTGCTGTAGTTCCTTCATAGCCCAACATTAGCCTCCTTTAGCTTAGCGGTGGTGACGTGAAGTCATGTGACCGTGCTGTAGTTCCTTTATAGCCCAACATTAGCCACCTTTAGCTTAGCGGTGGTGATGTGAAGTCATGTGACCGTGCTGTAGTTCCTTTATAGCCCAACATTAGCCTCCTTTAGCTTAGCGGTGGTGACGTGAAGTCATGTGACCGTGCTGTAGTTCCTTTATAGCCCAACATTAGCCACTTTTAGCTTAGCGGTGGTGACGTGAAGTCATGTGACCGTGCTGTAGTTCCTTTATAGCCCAACATTAGCCTCCTTTAGCTTAGCGGTGGTGACGTGAAGTCATGTGACCGTGCTGTAGTTCCTTTATAGCCCAACATTAGCCTCCTTTAGCTTAGCGGTGGTGACGTGAAGTCATGTGACCGTGCTGTAGTTCCTTTATAGCCCAACATTAGCCTCCTTTAGCTTAGCGGTGGTGACGTGAAGTCATGTGACCGTGCTGTAGTTCCTTTTATAGCCCGACATTAGCCACCTTTAGCTTAGCGGTGGTGACGTGAAGTCATGTGACCGTGCTGTAGTTCCTTCATAGCCCAACATTGGCCACCTTTAGCTTAGCGGTGGTGAGGTGAAGTCATGTGACCGTGCTGTAGTTCCTTTTATAGCCCAACATTAGCCACCATTAGCTTAGCGGTGGTGACGTGAAGTCATGTGACCGTGCTGTAGTTCCTTTATAGCCCAACATGAGCCTCCTTTAGCTTAGCGGTGGTGACGTGAAGTCATGTGACCGTGCTGTAGTTCCTTTATAGCCCAACATTAGCCTCCTTTAGCTTAGCGGTGGTGACGTGAAGTCATGTGACCGTGCTGTAGTTCCTTTTATATCCTAACTTTTTACTTCAGAAATCATAAGGTGGTGTTAATATTTGGAGATTATCCTGCTGTATGTTTCATAAACGTTTGTTCGATTAGTTTCTGCAATTATGGGGGAACATTTTTGTCGAGAGTCCTTACTTTGCTAACTTCCGGGTTGTCCTGCGATAACATGTCCTCCCTGCACCACTCTGTCCATATCAAAAGCAGAACACATTGGGCGTATCAGCTCACCTTTGCTCATATCACTCTTCTCTCTCCCTCCTCCCTACGTGTCTGTACCCTCTTTGTGTTCTCAATGTTTCTCCCTCCTCTCACATTGTGTGTGTTGTGTGTCTCCATGCCCATGTGTGTGTGTCTCCTGTGACTGTGTGTGTTGTAGACTCTGCTCTCCTGTCCACTGCTTCTTCTCTGTGTTCACGGCTCACCACTGGGCCTCCCTCAGTGTCTGTCTTCCCAACCTCCACCCTAAATTCCAGCTTTTTATCTACAACCATTTGGTCAGGTACTGTACAGAGCCCTCTATCCCAGCACCTCCCACCCAATAACCCCCTCCCCCCACCCCATGGAACATGCTTGTGTTCACCCACTGGCACTGGGACCTTTCGGGGTGGGATGGTGATTGTTGACTGTTTGTTTCCAGGAAGTGGGGGGAGTTGAGTGAAAGCTTAACGTACCAAGGAAGGCTGCCTTTTGTCAAATAAACGTACCTTTTAACAACAATAATTATCATCGGATACAACAGACGTTTAATAAGCGATAATATCATTTCAGATAGAAACTGGAGAAGAAAGCAACATGCTTAACTGGCCTTACCCCAACATTTTAAATATATTTGTTATTGTATTGCGTGTACTGTCTGCAAAGCATTCTGGTTTTGGGTGACTTTGAACAAAATGAAACAGCCTGTTAAATCTAAATATTCAAGGTCGGGTTGCCCAATCAATTAAAATGAAATCTAAATCGCAATATGGACGAGTGCAATATCCAATTCAGTATGTTGGAGCTGTGTCGGAACAGTATTCTACAGACTGAATTATCTTTGAAGAGGCCCTATTCTCCTCGTTGGGGTGTTCCCCTCTCCTGTAGTGTTTTCTAAAGGCTAAAATCCCAAAGCAAAAAAAGTCCCGTAACATAGTGACATCACTATGGAACACTCGTGCTCCTATTGGCTAGCGCTCCAACACATTGTAAGTGATAGGCTGAGGGGCGGGACATCTCTAAGCAGGTTGACCAATCACAACAGAGCCGGCCAGCTAACCAATCAGAGCAGTCTGGTTTCAGACGGAGGGTGAAAAGACGTAAAAGGGCCCCTTTAAAAATAATCGCACAATTACAATTTTTATGTAGTTTTCGATCCTTAATTTGAATAATGTTTAAAAAAGAATAAGTTATTTGTTCTCGACGCTGCAGCCCTACCCGATGCATTAAACATTTGATCTGCTGAAGGTTAAAGGTTACGTCTAGTTCGACAGGAGCCTTCCTTGCTGGATGGGAATCTCAGACTCTGGTTTCTGTGGTGTTCAGTCTGCGACCCTTCTCTCCTCCTCTCTTCTTCTAATGAATGCTGCGGTGCGTCTCTCTTCACGTCCTTCGTATTGCGGCTGCTCATTGATACAGAATGTTTTCAGATTGAACCGCGCGGAGCGGACACGGAGTGCTCCGTCTCTTCAATGGGCCCAGTCCATCTTAACTAACCCTTTATTAGGTAACTGTTGCGCAGAACAGATGGCCAGTGGCTGTAATGGAGTTTGGGAAGGCACTGAAAGACCCTCCGTCTGGCTCCTCAGTATCTGTCCTGTCATCAGTAAACATTAGGGTCGAGAGAAAGGCCTTTAAATTAAATCAGGGCTAAATAATACTGCAGCGTCACGGCACCCTGAGCACATTGCACCTCACCAGAGATATATGTATTTATAAGAGACTCGGGGGAAGTTGGATTCTAGGATTACAGATGATGTTTGCATTGCAAGACAAAAGAGTGGCTGTGTGTAAGGCGCCCTGCCCTCATTGGTCAATGGAAGTCAATACGAATGACTAATGCACTCATGTTATTATTGTTTAAGTCTAGATACCGATGCCTGCTACGCTGTTCCCGGCAGACACTCTGCACAGCCTGGGCGTCCACAAGAAAGAGACATATATTGTAAATAGTACAAAAAAAGACACCTTTTAAAGTAAACAGTAATTACTTTCAATTAAACAAATAATACATTTTATTTATAAAGCGCTTTTCGAAATATTGAAATACAATTTCGCTTGAGAAGTTCTAATTACCAAACACATCTGTATTATTGCTTATCCCTCAGTCAAACCTAATTGTTGTATATTATAGTTATATACCTTCGTTCCCCCGTTATTATTTACATTTTGTAATCAAATGTATCACTCGTAATGTTATATATTTATTGAATAGATCTGCTCCATCGTCAGTATCAACCCCACATCTGTATCGGTGTGTTTATCGAAGAGACATTCGTCCAGATGGAACTGCCTTTTTAAACCTTTCCTCTCTTGTGCAACTCATATGTTTGAGATGTGTGTTCCTGGGTTTCAGTCTGACGCATGCACCTGACGTGTGTGTGTGTGTGTGTGTGTGTGTGTGTGTGTGTGTGTGTGTGTGTGTGTGTGTGTGTGTGTGTGTGTGTGTGTGTGTGTGTGTGTGTGTGTGTGTGTGTGTGTGTGTGTGTGTGTGTGTGTGTGTGTGTGTGTGTGTGTCCAGGTGTTTCGGGTCTGCTTGCTTCAGGGATATCACATTTAAACATCCCGTATGCTAAATCTCCTACTTCTCCTCTCTCTCTTCACTGCCTCCTTCACCAATCACCCCTCATCTTTTTCACTTCCTCATTACCTTCCCTCCTTCATTCTGACCTCCACCTTTTTAGGTTCCTGACGAAGCGAGAGCAGGTGCTGATGCAGAGGCGGCACCATGCGGAGGAGCTGCTGCAGTGGAGACAGCGCCTGGATCGAGAGGAGGCCGAGGTCAGGAGGATGGAGAAGGAGGCGCTGGCTTTGTGGGACAGAAAAACATCTCGAGACGGGGCGGAGAGTCGGGCGAACGAGGTTTCTGACATCAGCCCGAGTCTCCGTCAGAGCTCAGAGCCCAGGACTGACAGCGAGAAAGGTGAACACACAGCAGGGTGTCTTTAGAAATGGATTCATTACAACCTTATACATTACCCGTATAAAATGAAAGAACTCAGGTAAAGTACCTCAAATGTGAACTTAAAGTGGACCTATCATGCTATATTTGAAACATATATTGTAGGGCCATACCTATATAAAACATGCCTGTGAAGTTTTTTTTTCAAAATACCAAACGGATCCTGCGTTTTAGCCATGCCTCATTTCGCTCTATTTGCTCTATTCCAGCCCTGTTTTTGCAAGGGCTGATTCTGTGACTACAGCGCCACTTACAGGCCTGGCATAATTATGTACTACAGTGTCTCCAGCGCTTTGGAGCGGTCTCTCATTCCCCTGATAGGTGGAGAGTTGCCCATATAGGCGGAGCTCCCCGTTTCTGACGTCAGAACAATTTCAAATCTGTATCGGATCCGTTGCAGCCCCGTTTTTAGAGATTTGGGTACGGAGGAAAAGAGAGGATTGTGTTCCCGGGGACACCGGGGACACATATTCATGTATACAAGACGTACACAAGTGCATTTTGCATGATAGGTCCCCTTTAAGTAAAGTACTTTCCACCTCTGACAACAGAACATTGTGACCTTAGAAAATAAGAAAGCAAGATATTTAGGATCAGAAATGATTGTATTTATAGGAAAACCTGCCTTTCATGAAGCAGATTGAGGCCGCAGCCCAACACTGAAACTCATGAGCACTGACTACAGTTTAGAAAAGCAGAAATGAAATCTGAGCTGACAGCTGCTGAATTAAAAACAGAACAAATGAAGCAAAGAAAGTGAAAACCATAAAGCAGATTGAGGCAGAAGAGATAGATTCACACTCAGGGTATTAGAGAACTGAACAGCACGGCTTATAGAGGAGAGAGAACACATTTCAAAAAAGTGAAATTTTTTCAAATAAGTGAAATTTTTTCAAAGCATTTAGAAATATGTAAATAGTCAGGAATTAAAAAATTGGAAAAATAAAATGAAAAAGTCAGAAATCTATATCAACATTTTTATTTTTGTAAAAAAGTGAGAATTGTGAAAATAGTCAGAATTTGAAAAAAAATTACAATCTTGAAAAAAAAACTGGATTTGTGGAATTTTTAAAAGAAGATGTTAAGGGCCACGTGTAAAGTTTAGATTCACTCTTAAAGTATTAGCTTAGAGCAGGGGTTCCCAAACCTTTCAGCCCGCGACCCCCAAAATAACAGTGCCAGAGACCCCTGTCAACGTGGGGGGGGGTGCTAGTGATTTGTCAACAGGGGCCTCGCTGCGGGGAAGTTCTACAGATGGCCAGTCCGCCCCTGGAAAATGTCTATGCACACGTTATTATAAATGATAAAAAAAAATTATAAATTGTTTTTAATTATCAATTTTGATTTTGTAATCATCTCGCGACCCCCACTTTGGGAACCCCTGGCTAGAGAACAGAACAACTTACAGAGAAGAGATAACATGATCGACTCAGAGATTTTATAAAATGAGAGAATTATGAAAATAGTCAAATGAAAAAATAATTACCGAAATTTGAGAGAAAAAAAGTCAGAATTTTGAGAAAATTTAATAATTTTGAGGAAAATAACTGGATTTGGGGAATTTTTAAAATAAGATGATTAGGGCCACGTGTACAAAATTAAATGGATTCCATAAAGCAGATTCAGGCAGTAGGCGTATAGATTCACACTTAAAGTATTATCCTACAGAACTTACAGAGAAGAGAGAACAGCTGATCCACTCAGAAATGTTCTTAAAAGTGAAAAAAATTCCAAAAAAGTAGAAATATGTAAAAAGTCGGAAATTTAAAAAGTGAACAGATTTTTTTATTAAAAGTCAGAACGTTTTTCTAAAAATGTTGATTTTTCTAAAAAAGTGATAATTATGAAAATAGTCAGGGACTTTTTTCCAAAAGTGAAATTTTTATCAAAAAACTGAAATATTTTCAAAAAGTCAGAAATTTAAAAAAAAGTGACAATTTTGAAAATAAATCCGAATTTTTTGAAAAAGTCAGAACTTTTTATCAAACATTTTATTTTTGTAAAAAAGTGACAATTATGAAATAGTCAGGAATTTGAAAAAACTATAGAAATTTGAAGTAAAAAAATTCTGAATTTAGAAAAAATGGGAAATTTTAATGAAGAGGATTCGGGCCCTGTGAAAATGTTTTTTTTCATAAAGCAGATTCAGGCAGTAGGCGTATAGAGAGAACAGAACAGCTTACAGAGAAGAGAGAACTTAATATGTTCCTGTTTCTTGTGTTTTCAGAGTATGTGAGTGAGGACTGTTCCTCAGTGACTCCTGACTCCAGCGTCCACACGGAGGGACCACAGACAGGAAGTCCAGCTTCAGATCCACCTGCTTCAAACCCTGAAACTCCTTCAGGAACCTCGGTGCAGAACAGCCCTGCAAACTACAGCCAGGACTTCACCTCCCCCAGCAGACAGGTACGCAGACTGATTACAATGCAGTGTTTACATCCATTCCTTTGGGTGCAGCCTCGCTAAAGAGAGATACAACTAGTTATATTACAGAGTATTCAGTATTATGGCGTTATTAGTAAAGAGGAGCAGGCATCAGGAGGTTAGTGGTCTTATGGCCTGAGTCTGTGATGCCGCCATGTCGCAAAGAAACCTACTTTGGTCGATATTGGAAAGTATTTACCGCGATTTTTATAAAACGCCGTGAAAAACAAATAGCTTAAATATTAATTAGGATATCAATCGTCTTTGATTTGAAATGACTAATTGCTCGGATTGAAACTCTTTAACTCTTACTATTAAAATGTCCCCACATGTCTGAGGCAGTGACGTGGACGCACTTCATATATGCTGCCGTGTGGGTTATTAATAGTCCATCGTGTTATACCGGGGACGATGCAGTTGCTAGTTTATGTTGCACATCAAATATTAATTAAGGGGATGGTTGTAATAGTCCATGTGAGTGTGTTGTTATATCCTCATGTCTCTTCCTCTCTCCTCCTCTTCCTCCTCCTCGCTCCAGTCTCTGAGAGGAAGCCTCGCCCCCGCTGCCTCTCCTTCACACGGCAGCAAGATGCAGCTCCGAGCCTCCAGCCGGACTGGTGAGTGACACACACACACACACAGGCACACACAGCAGACACACACATACACCCAGGCACATAGCACACACACCCAGGCACACACACACACACACACACACACACACACACACACACACACACACACACACACACACACACACACAGACTGAAAGTGTTATATCTGAGGGGTGTATTGAACCTCCAGGTATTTCTCAGAGAAGCAGTTAAAGAATAGACTGTACACACACACACCTAGAACACACACACACACACATACAGAGACACACACACACACACACACACACAGACAGGAAGTGTTGTATCTGAGGGGTGTATTATACCTCTCAGAGATGGTGAAAGATGTGATGCAGCTGTATTGCGGCGCGGTGTAGTCCAGCATAATGTAATGCTGCCAGGAATACATTATGGAAGCACTTGGCTGATTCCTAACCTGCTTAGCTGTGCGATGTTGGAGGAGAGGACACTTTACAAAAGAGTCAGTCACTGCATGAGGAAATGCAGTTCTGCAGAGTACTGTAGCAAACAAAGTCTCGGCCTTCAGAATATCAAACTTCTTGTTGCCATATTCACGTGATAAATACATTTTCACCGTTCACTTTGAATGGGGTGACGTCACTTTTCGCCGAAATGCATTGTGGGAAGCGGAGCGTTGCTGGCGTGGCTCGCTGCAAAAGTTGAGCGATGTTCAACTTTTGAAGCCTCTGCAGAAGCGTCAGCCAATCGAATCGTATGCCAGTACGAGCTCTAGCCAATCAAACCGCTGCTTGTGTGTCAGGGGCGGGAGATTCATGTGATTGGTTGTTGGTCGAGTTTCAGACACGCCCGCCGGCAAGCTTCAACGCACACCGCTGTGTGGACGGGCCGTAAGAGTTAGACCTAACACACTTAGCTATTTGATCGACCTCTGGAACAAGCTGAACTAGTTATACATATATACATAACGTTCATGCTGAAGTCATGAACGTTAGTTGGTGCTCCAGTATAATCGGTACGCCTGAAACTCATCCAGTGAGAAACGTTCCGCTGTGCAAAAATGCATCGATTAAAGTGCGATAATTTTTGTGTAATTAATTCATCTTAATTAGCGCGTTAAAGTCCCGGCCCTAATATTTATTCTTCACTGTCGGGTCACTCATTACTGGATCAGTGAGCTGCATGAGATGCTGTCAGGAGAGAGAGAGGGGAGAGAGAGAGGGAGAGAGAGGGAGAGAGGGGGAGAGAGAGAGAGAGAGAGAGAGAGGGGAGAGAGAGGGGGAAGAGAGAGAGAGAGGGGGAGAGAGAGAGGGAGAGAGAGAGGGGGAGAGAGAGAGGGAGAGAGAGAGAGGGGGAGAGAGAGAGAGAGGGGGAGAGAGAGAGGAGAGAGAGAGGGGGAGAGAGAGAGAGAGAGAGGTAATAATTATGTTTGTGGAAGCGCCAGTGAATGAGCATTAACTGAGTTTTAAACATCACTTTAAATGGAAGAGCCCCATAGGCCCCGCCCACTAGATTGGATCGGGATTGGCCGATACTGATTCCGGCGATCGGCCCCAAAATTGGCGATCGGAGCGCCCCTAGTCAAAATGTCTCCGGGTGTTGAAGTGACTGAGCAGCTGAAAGTATTGTTTTCAAACCTTTGCGATGCCTACTTCATCGCGTCCGAGCCAAAGCTTCGTGCAACCGATCAAACGTCCCGTAAGCTCTTAAGAACCGGGTTCGGGTTCGAGTCGGCACAGAGGTGGATTACTTTCCCTAATCACAGATCTGCCTCTGCCCTCACATTCTCACTGAGATTTCCTTCTCTCTCTTTTGACCAAGACCTTCCTCCAGAGCACATTTCAGACCAGAGCGACATCGAGAGCCGGATCCGGGGTCTGAAGGAGGAAGTGAGGAAGAGGAAGTGCATGGCCTACCAGCTGAAGAAGGAGCAGAAGAAGAGACACAAAGAGCACCTGAAGGCGCAGGAGGCCAGCCTGCTGAAGCAGCTGGAGGTGTGTGTGTGTGTGTGTGTGGGTGTGGGGTGCATAAGCACATTTTTGAATTGCATTTTATTATTGTTTTAGATTTTGATTTCTTTATTTTTATTCTAATTTATTTATTTATTTTGTTCCTTTATTCGGATAATTCATATATTATTATTTTGTATTTATTTATGCATTTTTTTATGATTATTTTACTCCTGCATTTCCACTAAGTGTTCTTTCCCATCACAAGCTGTGTGTTACCTGTGCAGAGGGAAATACCCGTTGTGTATGAAAAATGTTTTATAAATAAAGATTTGATTAACTTTGAATCTCCCGTCTTCCTTTCAGAGCTACAACAACTTCATCGAGAAAACCAAAGCAGAGCTGAACAAGAAGCCGGACTCGACGCCCGACGACTCTCAGATCAGAGTCGCCGAGCAGACGAGCGTCACAACGCCTGCCGACAGGTAACGGAAGCACCTGGAAACACAACGACATGTCTCTTACTGTAATATCGCTGGGTGTCCAATGAAACGCTTCTCTCTCAGGTCGGACACCGGCACCATCTCCGGAAGGACGCGCACTGAGGCTGCGTCGGATCACAGTGAGTCGTATAATCATCATCAGTAATATATGAGAGCCGCGCCGTTGAAATCAGTGGTTTTATTTTAGACGGCTTATTCCGAGATTATCGTGGATTTACGGCACAAACAGTTTTGGTAATTTGGGGGTTTTTGGTTGATTCGAAACAAACAAAGTCTTAGCTTTCAGAATGTCAAAATGTTATCGCCAAATTCAGACGACGAATACATTCTGGAAGCTTCAGCGTCTCCTTGCAATCCCGACGTCTCCTTCAGATGAGGAATGATAGTAAAAACGGAAGGGATTTGATTTCAGATTAAAACAAAGCTGTCAAGATTATACAAATATCATCGCCGTACGAGGACGAGTGAGGAACGGAGCTATTCAACGGCAAGGCATTTCTGTAATAGAAATGTGTGTGTGTGTGTTGTGTGTTTTCTCGAAGTACACACACACACACAGCCGCAACGTACCAAACCAACTTTCTTACGCCTGACTTTTCCTCATTCAAGTAAAAAACATGGTCTTCCTCGAAGCTGCTAGCTTGGCGTGTTGGATCAGATCCACGTTCATTGGTCCCAGTTCGTCACGGCAGCATCAAGTTATCCTAATTGTTAATGTTTGTGTTTCATGTATTTGTGTATGCATATTTGTCTGTTGATGTTGGACATGGAGCTGCTGTGACGCAAGTCAAATTTCAGACTTGATCTGACAATAAAGTAATATCGTATCGTATTCATTGCAATCGATGGATTTCTGTGAACGAGAAGCTGCTGCTTGTTGATCACAATGAGGAACAGTTTGCTAGCAAGCTTTTCTCAAAAGACAAAACGATTTCAGAATCATAACTAATCCAAAGGCGGTCCTACGGGTGGACAAGGGGTATCGTCTCTGGAACCCCCTCCTAAAATAATGCTCCAACCCTTTTACAAAGACATTCTTTCGACTCCACTTCGAGCGATAGAACTATCAACAAAGCACTTATATACTATGAAGCCTGATGTACTTTATGATTCTGTTTTCTTCAAGTTTGTATTTTGTTGGTCGAGCGCACTTATTGTAACGCTTTGGATAAAAGCGTCAGCTAAATGTAATGTACCCGTACTTTTCGGACTATAAAGCGCACCTGCATATGAGCCGCAGCAGCTAAACTGTCCGTCTGTCTCGCTCTCGTTCTGTCTCTCGGTTCCACTTTTATTTTGGCGCGCTACCTGTCTCGCTCTTTTCCGACCTCCAGCTTTTCCTGCTGGAGCCCGCCGCTTAAAGGTGGCGGGCGCGGACCGGTCCTAGAGCCCGTAGCGTTAAAGGTGGTTAATGTTACCTGTAAAATCCATAGATGTAGGAGGTTCCCTAGTGGCCGTTAGCGGTACAAAAGAAATGGGGGGGAAAAAAGTTGCGGCTTATAGTCCGAAAAGTACGGTAATTCCAATAGTAATAATAATACCGTGCTTTCTTCCCGTTGCGACAGATGCCGTCCCTCAGCCCTGACCTCAGCAGACCCTCCTCAGTTCCTGAAGAGTTATCCGATGAAGATCCCCCCGACTGTCACTCCCACCCCGGTGCACGGCAGCCCTCAGAGGTGCCATCGTGAGCCGGAGGTGAAAGTGAGCTTGGATCAACCCTCTGAGCGCCTCCTCGTCTCCAAAGCATCTGTGACTCTCGAGGACGATAAAGAGTTAAAGGCGAGGGAAGCATGCGAAGCTGAGAAATGTAACGTCGTCACCTCTAATAATAATTCAGCTGCAGAGGAACTCAATGTAAACGATAGATCTGCATCCAGTGACTGCTTCTCCAGTAAAGACGTGGAAGGCTCGTCTCCCAGAGCAGACGCTTACCACGATGACTTTGAGTCTTCGGTGGATTCTTCTCCGAGGGATCACGAGTCCAAACCTGCTTCTCAGATCTCCAGAAAGGACGAGGAGGAAGTGGACGAGGAGGAAGTCTCTGAAGATCTGAGTCACCGTTCGGGGACGAGTGGAGCGAGCCGCCATTCTGCGAGACTGCTGGACTTTCAGAACAACGCAGAAGAACCCAAACGTCCCCTCTCGCCTCCCTCTCCCGTCAGAGATGAAATGCTTAGCTTCAATATCGGCGATCGAGTTCTTGTCGGCGGTGTCCAGCCGGGAACGCTGAGGTTCAAAGGGCCGACCAGCTTTGCTAACGGTTACTGGGCCGGCGTGGAGTTGGATAAATCCGAAGGGAGCAACAACGGCACCTACGACGACGTGGTTTACTTCGAATGCGACAAAAGCCACGGCATCTTCGCTCCTCCGGACAAAATCTCACACCTGCCGGACAAGTTCGAGATCTACGCCGACACCACGGAGGACGAGGACTCCTTCTGCGACCCTCTGTCAGAGAAAGGAGATAAAGAAACAAAGAAGGGGGGGCAGGACTCCGAAAAGGGGAATGAAGATGAACCGACGTCTAACGATTTCAATAACTCCGGCGATAAAAGAGTTGCGGACATCTCGAACAATAATGTCGAAGAATCCAAGCATCCTCTTTCTAATGGCACGGACATTACGCTGCATTTTGAAGATGCGCCCACCACCCTCCTCATCTCTGATATCGACCTGGGGAAGCAGCACCAGAAGGAGATCGCCCCCCGTGCGGAGAGAGAGGAGGTCGCCCCCCGTGCGGAGAGAGAGGAGGTCGACTCCCGTGAGGGGAAAGTGTCCGACGAGGGGAAACAGAAAGCGTTACTGGACTCGGTCGCAGACCAGCTCCTCGACGGCTTCATGACGGACACGGTGGCGCAGTTTTCTGAAATTAAACGGGCTAAAGAGCAGAAGATCGAGGCAGCCAATCAGAGGAACGGAGAGGAAGGTGTTGATGAAGAGGAGGAGAGGTTCCCATCTGTTCAACAGAAGGACGGCCTGCCCTTCTTCCTGCCTTCGGAGAAAGAGGAGATGACGTCTCCAGAGCTGTGCAGCCAACCTGTGAGTGTGAACATCTGATTCTGCACTCACATTATCATTAAATAATATACACACATTGTACCATGTGTTCTACTAATAAGACGCGTAACCGACGGTGATTGAGCAGAACCCCCACATGCGCCGTTCAGGTGACTTCAGTGTCCACTATATTCACTGAACTTGGTACTTTGTTATAATTATTAATCTGAGTGAAAAAAAGAGAATATATATATTATTGTTATATTTTTTTGTTTCCGACATGTTCAATAAATTGACTAAACTAAAATAAAAAAATAGAACAACACTCGTACACAGTGTAAAACACACAAAACGCCAAAAGAATGCTTCTTAAAATGACTAAAGTGGCTGTAGTAAAGTTGTATTCAGTCCACACTACAGCTTGGGAGCTGGGCGTGTCTGAAGCTCGACCAACAACCAATCACATGAATGTCCCGCCCCTGACACACGAGCAGCGGTTTGATTGGCTCGAGCTTGTACTGGCGTATGATTCGATTGGCTGACGCTTCCACCGCAGCTTCAGAAGCTGCAAAAGTTGAACATTGCTCAACTTTTGCAACGCCAGGAAAGCGCCGCTCTGCTTCCCACAATGCAGTTCGGCGAAAAGTGACGTCACCCCCATTCAAAGTGAACGGGCAGACGCGTCCGCCGTGTGGACGGGCCGTCATTCAGATGACTTTAGTGTCCATTACGTTTACAGAAAAGGCTCATCTGGAAAATAAGACAACGCTCGTACACAGCTAACAATACAGAAAACACAAAGCAAATGCATCTTAACGTCTTAAAGGGACCGTAGTAAAGTTATATTCAGTACTCAGATACTCAGTTTTAGTAAAATAAAACATGTTATATACATTTAATTTAAGGTTATAGTGTAAAACAATTTTCTTAATTTGGAGATTTGATATTACAGTTTGCACACTTTAATTCGCGCTATACAGTTATCCATCTCTATAGATGTGTGTCCGGGTGATGACACACAACTGTGGAAGAGGATTAACACCACATGTGTGTATTTTTATTTTAGATCTGACAAACATTTAGTTATATTTTGAGTTATGAGAAAAAAGTCAGAATTCAGAAAATAATATATATTTTCAGAATTCTGAGAAAAACATGAATCTTCACTTTCGGTCAGATCTAAAAAAAAATATATCACGTGTCCATAATCCTCTGAGGAACACAATGAGAGCAAAAGAGAAACAAATAATATCTCCTCCACTTTTTCCAATCTTCTGAAACTGTGGAATTATTATTACGATGATGACGATGAAGATGTAGAGACTGAAGTCCCTGACAAACGGAACGTGTTGATTCGACCTGAAGAAGCCTTTCCGATGTGTGCTCAGACTGAGTCCAGCTCTCCGTGTCCTCACCCTTTATTGGATTTGGTGCTGGAAAGCGTGTGAAGCGACGTCAGTAAGAAAGACATGTCTTTAAAGTGTGAAACCAAGATTTATTCTCACACGTTGGATATTCTGAGGCCAGACGAGGTTATTTATAGAGCGTCTTTCAACACGAGGCCAATTAAAGGCATTCAGAAACATTTTACAAAATGCATTTTAAAAACACTAATTTCGTGTGTTTGAATGGATTGCTTTAGGCAAGGCAAGTTTATTTATAGAGCACTTTTCAACGCAAGGCCATTCAAAGTGCTTTACAACAAAAAAATGAAAGACATTAAGCATTAACAAATTTAAGCTAATAAAATAAACATTAAGGAAAAACACATGGATCAAAGTTACAGTGCAGTCTGAGACGTGAATAGTTCAATTAAAAGCAGCGACAAAAGGAAAAGTCTTCAGCCTGGATTTGAAAGTAGTCGGAGTCGCAGCGGACCTGCAGGTTAGTCGTTGTTATTATTTTGTTTGATATAAGAAAATACTTTTTGTCCGTAAACTAATTGTATAGCGTTAAAGTTCGAGGAAGGATGGTGTGCGGACAAAGAAACGGTCTTTTCTTCAATTCCTGTATTTTTTCATATCGCTGGGAAAAAATATCAAAATGTCAGTTTTTTTTCAATATCGTGCATAAAAGTAAATAAATAAAAACACAGAGAACTATTTTAAGAACACTATAACAAATAGAGAATAACATAAAGCAGTAATTTACATTGAAATAGAGTGCAATCAAGTATAAAATATGTGCAGTAAGCAAACCACATATTGTCATTAAAGTGAAACCAAGATTTAGAACGGGACACACGTTGAAAGAGGACCAGGCATACAAATACATTAATCTCAGGAAAGATAAGATATTATTTATGCAAGATTTGAGCTAATGGCTCATTTCCACCTGCGGTCCTCAGGCAGGTTCACGACGACCAACAACCACGAACATTGCCTCGTCTCCATCACACAAACAATTAGAAAACACGATTCAAAGGCGGGGTAGGTCATTCCCTTCATTTATTATTCCCTTCAATAAATCCATAAAGCCGGCTAAAGTGACTGGACGGCCTACCTGCCCGTCAGCCTCCCATCGGGGCACAGACTGACCTCGTGCCCTCATTGGTCATGTGTGTGTGTGGGGGAGGGGCTCTGAGAGGAAGTCTGACATTTCCTCCGGTTGCGTATTTTCAAATTGTAGCGCACTCGAGCCGGTTCCTCCATTCTTACCAACCCCACCTTTAAGTACAGGTCAATAAGATAATACATAGTACAGTTAAAAGATAATATTACAATACAGTTGAAATTGGAAAACTCAGATTACAGAGTACCGTACTTTTCGGACTATAGAGCGCACCTGCATATAAGCCGCAGCAGTACATGTCCGTCTGTCTCGCTCTCGTTCTGTCTCTCGGTTCCATTTCACTTTGGCGCGCTACCGGTCTCTCTCTTTTCTGGCCTCCAGCTTTTCCTGCTACATCAACGTGTGTCCCCTCTTCTTCATGTCTCTTCTTCATCAACATGTGTCCCCTCTTCTCCATGTCTCTTCTACATCAACATGTGTCCCCTCTTCTTCATGTCTCTTCTACATCAACATGTGTCCCCTCTTCTCCATGTCTCTTCTACATCAACATGTGTCCCCTCTTCTCCGCCGCTTAAAGGTGGCGGGCGCGGACCGGTCCTAGAGCCCGTAGCGTTAAAGGTGGTTAATGTTACCTGTAAAACCCATAGATGTAGGAGGTTCCCTAGTGGCCGTTAGCTGAACAAAGAAAAAGGGGGGAAAAAGTCGCGACTTATAGTCCGAAAAGTACGGTAGTTAATGTTGGCGTGACCGGTTGCAAAGTTATTTTCCTATCCGATAATAATCCAATTCAGAGGCAATAATGTAATATATTATTTGATGTATATATTATATATTTATATAGTTGCAACCGGCCCTTTGAGTGCAACCTTTATGCGAAGTGCCAAGTGAGCATGGTTTTAATGTTTTCCTTTCTACGTGCTCGCCCACAGGAGAGTCCGATCCTGGGGGTCAGCGGGCAGGAGGAGCTGCTGAAGCGCCTGGCGGAGCTGGAGTTAAGCCGTGGACTTCTGGAGGATCTGGGCGACGACCAGGACTGGTTCGATGAGGACTTTGGCCTCAGCTCCCGCAGAGAGCAGCAGAGAATCAAACGGAGGGACGAGGAGGACGACGAGGACGAGGAGGAGAGGCTGGGGAGGTTTTCATCGTCCCTGGGGGGTTTTATCTCATCCTCAGGGGGGGAGCAGCAGGTTAAGATCCCCCCGAGACCGGAGCTTCCTCTCCCTCTGCCTCCAAAGCTCCCCGAGCAACCCGCCATGGTGGTTCCTCACTCCGCCACCGAGGTGAGGACAGGTTTTAAACCGTATTGGATTTTGTCTTAAAGTTCACCTATTATGCAAAATCCCCTTCTTCATGTCTCTTCCTCATCAACATGTGTCTCCTCTTCTCCATGTCTCTTCTACATCAACATGTGTCCCCTCTTCTCCATGTCTCTTCTACATCAACATGTGTCCCCTCTTCTTCATGTCTCTTCTACATCAACATGTGTCCCCTCTTCTCCATGTCTCTTCTACATCAACATGTGTCCCCTCTTCTTCATGTCTCTTCTACATCAACACGTGTCCCCTCTTCTTCATGTCTCTTCTACATCAACACGTGTCCCCTCTTCTCCATGTCTCTTCTACATCAACATGTGTCCCCTCTTCTTCATGTCTCTTCTACATCAACATGTGTCCCCTCTTCTTCATGTCTCTTCTACATCAACATGTGTCGCCCTCTTCTCCATGTCTCTTCTACATCAACATGTGTCCCCTCTTCTTCATGTCTCTTCTACATCAACATGTGTCCCCTCTTCTTCATGTCTCTTCTACATCAACATGTGTCCCCTCTTCTTCATGTCTCTTCTACATCAACATGTGTCCCCTCTTCTTCATGTCTCTTCTACATCAACATGTGTCCCCTCTTCTTCATGTCTCTTCTACATCAACATGTGTCCCCTCTTCTTCATGTCTCTTCTACATCAACATGTGTCCCCTCTTCTCCATGTCTCTTCTACATCAACATGTGTCCCCTCTTCTTCATGTCTCTTCTACATCAACATGTGTCCCCTCTTCTTCATGTCTCTTCTACATCAACATGTGTCCCCTCTTCTTCATTGAATCAGGTGGAGAAGATGGTGCACGTCGCCACGCAGGAGATCTGGGAGAGCTCTGGCCTGGGGAGGGAGGGGGGGGCACGGAGCCTCGCTCAGATGCCCCCCCCCCAACCCTCGCAGGAGTATCTGGGGAGGAAGGAGGCCGGCAGCCAGGAGCAGGAGGCAGTCTGCATCCACAGCTACAGAAAGGTGAGAAAGGACCTCACTAAAACATCATATTTAGCCCACAGAGAAATGCAATGTGTTACCGTGACGACCCGAATATAAGACGATCCCTCTTTTTCAGATAGGGAAAGAAACACGTCTTATATTCGGGTCCATACGGTATACCCCAATCAGTCAGCTTGAAGGAAAGCAACACGAGCATCCTCGACTACTGGCGAGAATCTGTGGGAGAGAAAACTCCCTCTGGAGGAACACGGGGATTTTAGCCTCTGCAGACCATTGACATGCACTAAATATCTATAGAACACACTACAGGACGCAGAAGAGGGCCTCTTTAACTCTGGGTTATTTAATATCAATGTTGCACGAGTGATGAATATATACGCCTGGGTTCTATTAAAACCTCGACTGAGATGCTACCAAACGAATGTACCGGATACTATTCTTAAAGGAAAGCTTAAAGGTCCCGCGTCACGGCCATTTCCACTGATCATAGTTCCATCGTTGAGGTCGACTAGAATAGATTTATACCGTGCACTGTTCCAAACTCACATTGGTTTCTCAAAGCATCTCTGTAAAGTCTGTGTATTCACTCTCTGCACTCAACGGCTCGCTGCAGCTCTCGCCCCCCCCTCCCTGTGAGCCCAGTGTGCTCCGATTGGTCGGGACCAGTCGGGACGTTGTGAATCGCGCTGAGCTCCGTGGAGGTGTGGTTTCCTTGTTTAGCGATACACAGCCAAACTCACCCTGAGCACACACAAAGTCACAGCCGAAGTAAAAAGCAATAAGTGTGGCTTGATACTGAGAAAGAGAAAGGTTGATAGAACGCTGTGAGGATGGGTCTGCAGAGAGAATGTCGCCGCGATCCCAACTGTCTGTTATCAGCCTGCAGCCAGGGAGGAGAGATCAGCAGAGCTGCCTGCACTGAGTGTGTGAGGAAGTCCGTGGATTGGTCAATTTGGACCAATCAGCGGGGGCTTAACGTAACGGCTCCACGGACGTAACGTAGCGGCTCCACGGATTGGTCCATTTCGTTACAACATGACATCATGATGTACCCAGGAAGTAAACAATGGACAGAGACGTGTCTCCAGCGAGGCGTTTTGGGGAGGTCTTCTCTGTGTTAGAGCTTTACTCGCTACAGGGTGCACTTTGAGGGGTTTGACTCGGCACACCGTTTACATGCAGACAAACCTTCAAAACACAAGGGGACGGGTGATAACCGGAAAAGCATGACATGTGACCTTTAAAGAGCCTGTGACACGGTTTTCCCCCATCATCCAAACCCATCAGTTTGAGTACATATTGTCCCCTTGAAAACCGTTACTGAACTGATTTTGGATATTTGTACTTTGATAACCATTAATCTGCCTTCAATGTGGACAATTTTCTGGATCTTCTCGCGGATTCTTCAAGTCCCGCCAAATGATGGGTGACGTCATTGCGGGCACAGCGCTCCAGCTGCACCGTCCAGGATCCCAGCATCTGCATGTAAACCTTTATATATATACAGTCAGATGTAAACGCACGATGGTGCACACAGCAGCAAGCTCAGACAGCGATGACAGGTTAATGTTGAACGTGTCTGAGAGCTCGTATGAGGCTGAAGGATTGGTTTATGTTGTATCTGTTAGAAGTTTAGGAATGAGGTGCGTCAATATGGGCGATCATATGGTCATGGAGCCAGTGGTGGAATGGGACTAAAAATCATCCCGGGACTCTCGACCGGCCCACTTCGGCACCGCTAGTAAATTGTCAACGGGGGGAGTGGGGATGTCAGGGGCGGCAGGTGCTGTATATAGTAAATGTAAATATGTAAATATGTGTGTCACTGCATCCTGGTAAAATACAAATATAATGTATAATGTCTGTGTCTTTGACATTAGCGCTGCTAGCCACCTGTGCCCTGTACTACGAAGCCAGTTCAACAGACCCTGGATATGTTTGAGTAACAAACAAAAGAACAACAACAAACTAACAAACGAGATCTTGCTGAGCGGTCCAACGACGCTGGTTATCAACTCGGTAAATCAAGCCAGGGTTTCTCTCTCCAGCTGAGAGCGCGTTCACGTCTAAAACACGCGTGGATCTGACTTTAATTACATTTGTCTCGAGTGTTTCGTCAACATAATGTGTTAAATAATACTTCTGCATCCAGTCTGTGACACTGTGAGTGTTGCACGGCCAGATGAGGCTCAGCTGACTCAGATAAGGAGATATATGATATATTATGATATTATATGATCGATGATCTGATTGATGATGTGATATGAATGATAAGTGCGACACGTCGCCGTCTTCTCTGCATACGGCAGTTTAAACTGTATTTCCTTTATCCTGTAATATGACTTGAGAGATTTAAACTCCGCACACTGAGTTGATCTATTTTCTATAGACGCCGGAGGCGGGCAGCGTCAGGTAAAATAAGTTATTTAGCCTTCCCAAACCTGAGCCTCACGCGCCGCCTATGGGGGATGTGCTGGTGACTTATCCGACCGGCCCACTTCGGTACCGGCCCATTGGGATTCGTCCCGATGGCCAGTCCGCCACCGCACACAGCCCACGTGAACTGTCAACGGGGGGAGCCTCGCTGCGGGGAAACGGTGGACCTAGTGTCCCGATCGGAGTGGGAATAATAATAATAATAATAATCCGTGCATTTTATCCATTAATTTCCCCAACACTGTGGTAAAAAAAAACACGTTTAATCCATGTTGTTGGTGTACTACAACTACAAAAAGCATCGGTTTGTTTTCTCATCAGGAAATGCAGACCGGCTCAAACAAACGATCATTTAATGTATCATATGTTTCGCCGAATTGACATGAAAGCACTAATAAATGTAGTTTCATCCACTTGAGTTTACAACCACAAAAATAATTGATTTGTTTTTAAATCACATCCGACGGGAGGAAATTCAGCAGCTCTCACTCCGATTTGTAATCCTAATGTAATCATCATCTTCACCACGATCATGTATGTTTATGTCACTGAATTGACATGAAAGCACTGACACATATGAATATACTGTAGTCAACTTCATTAAAACGTTATTAACGTGCCTAATCTCAGTAATTCACCATTTCTACGCATGACAACACACTTTGTTCGTGTTTGGCTCTCGAAGCGTTCCCGCATGACGTCACTTCCGGGTTCCCCCAAAACCTCAAAATGAGTCGAAGGGATTTCCCCGCGATGTTCGAAATTATTGATATTTATCGGAACGGTATCGCTTTTTCTTTTTTAAACTGACGGTTCGAGACGACTAGTAGCCCAATATTTCATTGCACAGCAGTTGTTGGGATGCTGTCACAGGCTCTTTAAGGCAAGGCAAGTTTATTTATATAGCACCTTTCAACACAAGGCAACTCAAGGTGCTTTACAAAAATGAAAGACATTAAGAAAATGGCATTTAAAATATCATCAAAAGAAAAGATAATAAAGGAAACATTCAAAGTTACAGTGCCGTTTGAGATGTGAATAGTTCAATTAAAAGCAGCGACAACAAGAAAAGTCTTCTTGCTGGATTTGAAAGTAGTCAGAGTCGCAGCGGACCTGCAGGTTTCTGGGAGCTGGATCCAGATACTAACTGAACTTCTCCAGGATGAGTTCTGACTCTGGGACAGAAAGCAGAGCAGAGGACCTGACAGATCTGGATGGGGCATCAGTTAGCAGCAGAGATGTATTTTGGCCCTTAGCCATTCAGGGCCGTGCAGTGGAAAAAGCTGAGCTGCAGCTCTTGCTCTGAGGTCGAAGGCCAGACCAGTTTCCATTATCCAGCAGATTCCTCTCTGATGAGCACGTTGATATTTCAAGAATATCTGCCAGACATGTCCCTCTGCTGCCGACACACTGACTCTCGTTCAGGATGTTTCCTCCCCTAACATCCTAGCCGCTTCAGGCTCAGTTTAATTAATACGACATATTTAAACAGCCTAGAAAAGTGCTTTAAAGGTCAAAGGCACTGGTTGATAAAGCATTGAATGGTTTAGGCCCTAAATACATTTCTGATAAGTAAGTAAAACTTTATTTATATAGCACCCTTCACAACACAAAGTGCTTTACAGTACACCAGGGCTATTCAATTAGTTTGGAATGGGGCCCGGTTGATGAAAACGATCCAAAGCAAGGGGCCGGGGAAAAGATGGCTTGAAATATGAGCAATCGTATTAAGAGCTTCAGATCCAGTAAATACTACAACAGCATAGTGGAGTGCATATATTGTGTGTAATGCAAATCAAACAACATAGCCAGCCCCGAGGCCTTTAGAGATCTAAATGGCAAGTTCAGAACTCAGTAGGCCGACATGTGAAGCTCATTTAACCATCAACTTCATTTCATTTAGGAGAAATGATCTAACCGTTCACGCAGAGATGCAATAAAGGACAGTTTGTCACGTAGCTAGTAGGTGGGTTCGAAACCCGAGCCCGCACAAGTTTTCAGGCAATGTCTTCCCCTCTATCTCTCGATGTGACGCCCTCTCTGGAATAAAGGCACTCAAAAAATCTTTACAAATAATAATAATTTGATGATTACTTGTTAACATTATACTCAAAGGGCCAGTAAATATCACCGTGCAGTACACAATACACAATTCAAAGTACAACTGTAAAATGTAAAAAAGCATAAAACACAGCAAGTAAAACAGGAAAAACACCAGTGAAAAACAGCTACTAGCTCGCCTCCTCTGACGCCCCAAAGGCCTGTCGGAAGAGTCTTTAGCTGCCCCTTAAAAATCTCTATTGAGGCAGAGGCTCTTGGTGTCCCTTAGGAGGCCTTGCTCAGAGGACCTCAGGGCCCGGGTCGTCCTGTGAGGGTGGATAAGCTCGTTAATGGAGGCTGGGGCGTGGCAGCTCTATATGTAAAAACTAGGGATGCTCCGATCGCCAACTTTGGGGCCGGAATCAGTATCGGCCGATCCGATCGAGTGGGCGGGGCCTAAATGGAAGCTTTAAACGTCACTTTAAATCTTCCATTTAAAGCTTCTTTAGAGCTTCCACTGGAGCTTCCACAAACAACAATCAACGAAGTTATTACATTCAAATTAAGTACATTATTCAAGTTTACATTCACTTTGGAGAATAACACGGGAGAGATGAGCGTAAGCGCTCTCTTTTCCTCTCCCCCCTCTCTCTCCCCCCTCTCTCTCTCCCCCTCTCTCTCCCCTCTCTCCCCCTCTCTCTCCCCTCTCTCCCCCTCTCTCTCCCCCTCTCTCTCTCCCCCTCTCTCTCTCCCCCTCTCTCTCCCTCTCTCCCCCTCTCTCTCCCCCTCTCTCTCTCCCCCTCTCTCCCCCCTCTCTCTCCCCCTCTCTCTCTCCCCCTCTCTCTCCCCTCTCTCTCCCTCTCTCCCCCCTCTCTCCCCCTCTCTCCCCCTCTCTCCGTCTCTCTCCCCCTCTCTCCCTCTCTCTCTCCCCCCTCTCTCTCCCCCCTCTCTCCCTCTCCTGAAAGCCAGTCAGCATCTCATGCAGCTCACTGATCCTGTAATGAGTGACCCGACAGTGAAGAATAAATATATGTATAACTCGTTAAGCTTGTTCCAGAGGTAGATCGAATAGCTAAGTGTGTTAGGTCTAACTCTTGTGTGTTTCGCTCACCGGTCCGTCTCGGCGGGCGGAGCTGCAGGATTTCTGCTTCACGTTGCATTCCGCTATTTTACTGTCTTTTTCGGACACCTTGAAATGCTGCCAGACCGGTGAAGCCATGTTGGCGAGCTTGTTTTGCCGCACACAGAGAAAAGTGTCATGTATTTTACATCATGCGATCGGCATGTTTAGAGAGCCCCGATCGATCGGTGGAGAGTGAGTATCGATCGGAGCATCCCTAGTAAAAACCGATACCTTGAATTGGGTTCTGAGACGGACAGGGAGCCAGTGCAGGGCAGAAAGGATCGGAGATGAACCATCCAGATCTCCCAGGTCTTCTGCTCTGCTTTCTGTCCCCTGAACTAAACATCTGGAACAAACAAATGTTTCTGTTGAACTATTTCTTCATGCTCTCCATTGTTGTAAAGCACTTTGAATTGCCTTGTGTTGAAAGATGCTGTATAAATAAACTTGCCTTGCCTAATCCATTTGCTAAGTTTATACTACATATTTAATCACCCTTTTCTCTCTGTCCTCCCCAGGCGGTGTTCGACCTGACGTGGGAGATGCTTCAGGAGATTTACAACGAGGATCCGAGCTCCGATCAGCCTCAGTGGGTCAAACCACGGAGAGTCAGATCCTCCTTCTTCCACAGAGTCAAAAGCTCAGGAGACCTCAACAAGATCCAGGTGGGACACCCAACACGGAGAGACACAGAAACACCCCGACTACTTAAAGTTATCTTCAAACTAACTGGAGGTGTTACCAAGCTGCTCGAGAGATACACCTGATGACCTTGTGTGTTTTTATTCCAGGAGTTCATCTCAGCAGAGGTCCTGAAAGTGTACGGTCTGAGTAAAGATCACAGCCTGAAGACCGACTGGCAGAAGATGCTCAAGTTTGGCAAAAAGAAGCGAGACAGAGTCGATCACATTCTGGTACGTCTCACCATTAAACTGTTGTTTCATATCAAGGGTTACGTCTCTACGTCAGCAGAACAGAAGTACAGCAGGTGTTCAACATTAACATTCCTTATTAAATCTTCTTTTACAATACCTTAGCTCGGATAGCTAGTCTTTACCTCAGTGGCGAGCCTTATACCTAGGCCAGGGGTGTCAAACTCAAGGCCCGGGGGCCACATCCGGCCCGCGACTTCATTTTCTGTGGCCCCACAAGAGCGTGCAAAGAATATAATATGTTTATTATACGGTTACATGCTACTTTACAGAAGCAGGTTGCCCATAAACTACATGTCCCACAATGCATCTCAAATTAGACTTTTTTTCTCAGAATTAGATTTTTTTTCAAAATGCTACTTTTTATTTCAAAAATATTTTTTCTCCAGAACTTGGCTTTTCTTTTTAAATCATTTTGTGACATTCTCACTGAAGAGACTTGCAATTATTTGCCCTAGACTTCTGCTTTCAGACGTAGTTCATTATTAAGTTATTACCCCATCTGATAATAATCCAATGCAGAGGAAATAATGTAATATAACACATTATTTTATATATATGATATATTTATATATGTATTTTTATATAGTCTTAAAGTTACAACCGGCCCTTTGAGTGCAACCGTAATGCTGATGTGGCTCGTGATGAAATTGAGTTTGACGCCCCTGACCTAGGCCCTCTGACCCCCCTTCCCTCAAAGAAAATAGTTATTACGTCACAGCGTATACTTCAGCAGAATATCAAAACAACGGCCCGGGGTGCAAAACACATCGATGACAGCGACCCTCTACCACAGTGGTTCCTAACCTGGGGGGTGCGATCTTTGCCCCCCTTGGACAAAGATCGTAGGGGGGGCGCCAGGCCTCAGATTATTTGATGCCAAATATCATATTTAGACTTTTTAAAAAAAAATGTTACATATAATTGTAAAGCAATACATGATTGTCACTAAAAGCCTTGTCTCTACATTACAATAAAATATAACAAATAATTAATTAATTTGAATATGAATTCAAGTTGGTATTAAAGGCATAAAAAGACAGAAATGTATAATTCTTTCTATAGAAATGTTTCTTCTGCCGTAAAGTGTCCAAACCGGGCTTGTGTGGATAAGCGCATGTTTAAAACACAGTCATCGTCCACGCCGGCTTCAATTGGATTATTTGCCAGTTGCTCCGATCAGATCAGTCTCCTCCATTTTGTAGATTATTTACGACTTTTGAATCCACATAAACACATCGGCAAAATCCGGCTTCCTTTGAGCGTGTTTCAAACAGTTTAATCCCTTTGTGAATTGTTTCCACTCCGCCGTCCTTTCATTTCTTCATACAGCGGGAATCCAGATGAATTAATCCTGAGTCCAATAACCATCAAAGTCGCTCCAATAGCGCTCCTTGATTACGCTTTCATCCTCCTTTAACAACACACTTCACATCCATCCAGTTTGTGACAGCAGTTGTAGCATTTTGAAACTTTGAAACTTCAATTACCGCTTCTGTTCCTGCATTTTAGATCGATTTCAATTGTATATAGACCGTCTTTATTACTTTATTAAATATATCAAATCCTGTGTGTCCTCCAGGTCCAGGAGCTCCACGAGGAGGAGGCTCAGTGGGTGAACTACGACGAAGACGAGCTGTTTGTGAAGATGCAGCTTGCCGACAGCATCTTCGACGCTCTGCTGAAAGACACCGCCAACACACTGACGCTCATCTACGACAAGAGGGCCAAGAGAGAAAACAACCCAAAACTCCAAGCTCCATCTTCCTCCTGACGGACTAAGAACTACAAGCTCCATCTTCCTCCTGACAGACTAAGAACTACAAGCTCCATCTTCCTCCTGACAGACTAAGAACTACAAGCTCCATCTTCCTCCTGACAGACTAAGAACTACAACCCCCACCCCTCTCCTGGTAGACTAAGAACTACAACTCCCATCCCTCTCCTGACAGACTAAGAACTACAACCCCGACCCCTCTCCTGACAGACTAAGAACTACAAGCTCCATCTTCCTCCTGACAGACTAAGAACTACAACCTCCACCCCTCTCCTGACAGACTAAGAACTACAACTCCCATCCCTCTCCTGACAGACTAAGAACTACAACCCCTCTCCTGACAGACTAAGAACTACAAGCTCCATCTTCCTCCTGACAGACTAAGAACTACAACCTCCATCTCTCTCCTGACAGACTAAGAACTACAACCTCCATCTCTCTCCTGACAGACTAAGAACTACAACATCCATCCTCTTCCTGACTGATTTAAAGAACTTCAACCTCTTTATGTTTCCCGCCATCTTCCCTTCTTCCACCAGCTGACGTGCCAACAGAGACCCTCGGATGCCTTCGACCCCTCGTTACCTCTCAGATAAACGTCTGGATTTTCCTTCAGCTAACTTTTTTTAATAATCTATAACACACACATACACACACACACTTCTGTAACCTGAACACACACTTCGTCTCGCCTCCTTTTTTCGAGCGCCGGCTGGAGAATAAGAAAATGTTTCTGATGGAATGTACCATTTTGTTGGACTGTACCATTTTGATGGAATGTACCATTTTGATGGACTGTACCATTGTGTTGGACTGTACCATTTTGATGGACTGTACCATTTTGTTGGACTGTACCATTTTGATGGACTGTACCATTGTGTTGGACTGTACCATTTTGATGGACTGTACCATTGTGTTGGACTGTACCTGTACTTTTTGATGGACTGTACCATTTTTGATGGACTGTACCATTTGTACACCGTATGTAACGTCCATCAATGCTGCTAAACGGACCGTTCCAAAGAGGCGGGTGATATAAAACCACCTGGAACTAAAGTAGGTTGTGTTGAATCTGTAAGTAAATATAAATATATATAAATACTGTATATATGGATTCACAAATTGTAATAGAGTAGCAGAGAATATACGGTGTACTCCTTAACGAGTTGAAACTGTGATTACAGGGTTTTTACATCCGGAATCTTTTTATTAAAGAGTCAATTAAATTAAAATATGATCTCTATAAGACTCGGACGTTACAGCCGTCTTTACTTCTCGATTGTTTGAGACTTTTTACTGGTTTTGAGGTGCTAGGAAATGCTTGATTGGACGTGCTGCGTTGGCTTGAACTGATTCGGCTATTTGTAAAAAAAATCACTTTCACTTTGTACATCCAATGTGCTGCGGGAGATCTCCGACGGACGGTATTCACGAGGAACGCTTTTCCTCCACGGTTACTTTATGTGTTGGTTCGATTGGAGGATTCAGGTTGAATTGTAAATTATCTCGACAACAATATCGAATGAAATTGTAAAAAAAGCACAAACGTGAAACACGGCAATATATGAAATAGGATGTTTAAAGAACATTAGGAGCGGACGAAGCCGTTTAAATAGTTCTGTGCCCCACTTTCCCCCGACATCCACCTGTTGTTAAAGAGGCCCGATTCTCCCTTTTGGGGGTTTCCTGAACACACCGCTTCGTAACACTCGCACTCCTATTGGCTAGCGCTAAGGGGCGGGACATCTCTAAGCAGCTTGACCAATCACAACAAAGCCGGTGCAGCTAACCAATCAGAGCAGAAATAGGGCCTCTTTAATTACTTGCCTCAGTTTCCATGCTGGTGTTTTGAAATGCAGAAAACTCAGAATAAGTATATAACATATACTTTAGCTGATATATAATGGAATGGAATATACGTATTATGCGTTTTGTGCATGTGAAACACCAAACACGAGGTATATAGTATGAAAGTGGGACACGGACACCGACGTATCGTTTTAGAATCGCATCACAGGACGGATCTGAAATGCTGGATTTTATCTTTACTCGTCCGACAGTTTATAAAAAACCTCTGTTTCCTCATCAGTCGCTCTGTGAACTTGGTTTAATGCATCGACCAGCCGTCAGAACGCCTTCAGTTCAAGTGCCTCTCGTTTGGAGTACAAACGGCGGACCTGTTTCCCTTTGAATGTATTCTCCCCTTCTCGCCGGTTTGCCAACTCCTCAGTTTCCGCCTTATATCGAACCTCCTATTTCTCACCGTCGCTGACTCACTGTCCCTGAGCCACGTCTCCCTGGCATCTGCATATAGACACAGTTGAGTCATTGTGTTGACTTTAACTGTATCAGGAACTAGATTGTTGACACACACACACACACACACACACACTTTGAGTCCAAGGGCTTGTTTTAGTCCTGCTGCTTAAGTGACCTTAACCCGACTGTCTTTTTCTACCGTCGATGTTTTAAGAGTTACTGAAGTATTTGTTCAAACTGTAAATGATATCGTCGTCTAGGTTCCAGCTTAGTGAACCTGGAGATGTTGAAGACCCCAAAGTGTCATGTTGGAAATGTAGAGTAGGGTCCCCGGCACATCGGGACTGCCGGATGCGAACCTGCTTATGTTGGGAAGCTTGCAGAATCGGCATTAATGCAGACATTATTTAGGAAACGGGCGATTTGGAGGCGATCGAGGACGCCGAGTCCATTTCTGACGTTTCAGGATCAGAAATTGCAGTTTTAACTAGAAAGTATCCATATCTGTGCTTTCTGTGAGTTGACTACCATGAGTGGGGTTGGATATAGAAAGCACAAGATGAACATATCACATCCAGATGATCCAGAGTCCCCTAAATGCTTCAAATGCGTTCCTCAGAGTACACATACGGGCGTAATCTGGTTAAAACTATCATTTTTTAATCCTGAAAATGTCAGAAATGGACTTCAAACATCCTCAAAACATAAGTTGTTCAAACTATTGTCCACAATTGTAACTAAAGCTTAATAACCCAACCGATGCTAATTAGTTAGCATCCGGCCCTGTCTATGTGCTGCGACCCGTTCTATACAGTTCTAACATAAAACGTGGGGGTCCTCGACGTCTCCGGGACCCTCCGAGCTGGTGAACGGACTATGATGTAGAAAAAGACCAAAACCACGTGACGCGACCTCTCCGTCTGGATGTTCCTCAAACGCTTTAACGCCAGCCCCCCGTATGGTCCTGTTGAACTGATTGTAAATGTGTCGGTGTATCTATGCAGTACTCGGTCCTGTTTGTGTGGACCAATCAGATCACACTTCTGCTGTAGATTCAGAAAAAACCTTTAATGGCGTTTAATTAAAAAAAGGCACAAATCCTTTTATGAAATGTTAATTAATATTTATAATAATGTGTTGCGAGTGCTTGCGAAGTGCACTTGAAGACTTGTACAATTCTTTGATGGGTGTAAATATTCTGTCTGTTACTGTAGCCTGTTGTAAGATACACACTGTTTACTTTGCAAATATGTGCAAATTATATATTTGGTAACTAAATGAACTTGTAAATAAAGCTTTCATTGTTTGTAAAGGAATGCTGACTTCTGCTTTGTACACACAACATGTACACACAACATGTACACACAACATGTACACAACATTCAGATCATATCAAACAACAATTAGCTATGTATTATAATTATTATTTAATGCTACTGTGAGATATTCACAATAAACTAATAGCTTTATGTACAATTATTATTTGTCATATTTATTTGTTCTTGTACGAACAACATGAATGTTAAGATTTATTTTTAAGAAGCTAAAAGCTAGGCGCATTCAAATACAGGAATACACATATAATATAAAGTTACTATAACAAATAGCTAGGATGTTGCGTGTCAATAACATTAATTTATTATTTGTTTTATTATAAGTAAAGAAACATACGTGACTTTATGTACTGGTTTTGTATATTGACTTGCTTTGTCGATATATGTACTTTGCTCAATGTGTGTGTGTGTGTGTGTGAGAATAAGGGAGGTGTGTGTTGTTGAAGGGGGAGGACCCATTCAGCAGGGTCACCGAAAAGGGAAACAGACTCAGAAAAAACAAAAAAAGTTGTGTGTCTCTGTCTGTGTGTGTCTGTGTGTGTTACCGTGTGTGTGTTTCGGTGGTTCTGTGGCACGGAGGAGGTGAACACTTCTCCCCCGGTTTCCTGCAGCTTCTAACGGGAAGATGGCGCGGCTTGGCGGCCGTGCCACGTCCCGGTTCCCCGGAGAGATGGTCCAGATCTCCCGGTGGTGGTGCTGCTGCCTGCTCGTGCTCTGCTCCCCGGTGCACGCGGGACTCTACACCCCCTCGGACCAGATCTTCGTGCTCAGTCCGCAGAACGTGGAGCCGGTTCTGGTGAACTCTACCGCCGCCGTGCTGACCGAGTTCTACGCGTCATGGTGCGGCCACTGCATCGCCTTCTCCCCGGTGTACCGGAGCCTGGCGAGGGACATCAGAGGTGAGAAGCTGCGGGAGGCACGGAGAGGTGGAGGAAGTACTGTCAGTACTGAAGTTAAAGTACTTGAGAAGTACTCAGATCTTGGGTAAAAGTACAAATACTCAGATATTGGGACATCATAGGTGAGGAGCTGCTGGGAGTCACGTAGAGATAGAGGCAGCAGAGTGGAGGAACAAGTACTGTGTTTACTGAAGTACAAGCACTGCCCTGTACTGTCTTTACTGAAGTAGAAGTACTGTCTTTACTGAGGTAGAAGTACTGTCTTTACTGAGGTAGAAGTACTGTCTTTACTACTGTCTTTACTGAGGTAGAAGTACTGTCTTTACTGAGTACGTCTTTACTGAGTAAAGTACTGTCTTTACTGAGGTAGAAGTACTGTCTTTACAGTACTGTCTTTACTGAGGTAGAAGTACTGTCTTTACTGAAGTACTGTCTTTACTGAGGTAGAAGTACTGTCTTTACTGAGGTAGAAGTACTGTCTTTACTGAGGTAGAAGTACTGTCTTTACTGAAGTAGAAGTACTGTCTTTACTACTGTCTTTACTGAGGTAGAAATACTGTCTTCACTGAAGTAGAAGTACTGTCTTCACTGAAGTAGAAATACTGTCTTCACTGAAGTAGAAGTACTGTCTTCACTGAAGTAGAAGTACTGTCTTTACTGAAGTAGAAGTACTGTCTTTACTACGCTTTACTGAGGTAGAAATACTGTCTTCACTGAAGTAGAAGTACTGTCTTTACTGAGGTAGAAGTACTGTCTTCACTGAGACTGTCTTTACGAGTAGAAGTACTGTCTTTACTGAAGTAGAAGTACTGTCTTTACTGAGGTAGAAGTACTGTCTTTACCAGGGACGTGCACAGACATTTGGAGGGGCTATTGCTCTAAACTGAAAAAAGAGCCCCGAAAAAACATAAGACCTTTTGAAAATGTTAACTTGTTTTTGATGTCAACTAAATCAACTAAACTGAACAGTGATTCTTAACTAAATAAGCTAAGGCGACTACTTGCATTCGGTGACTTGATTTTTAAAATGTTTTGCGGTCCATCTCATTGAAATATCTAATGTTAGGAACTATTAAAGATAAAATGGGGACAATTCTGTTCTAATGTAGTTTGACCATTGCTGTGCAGACATTCTGATAAAATAGGGCCTCTCACTAATTACCGTAAATAAACTCACTAGTTAATTAAACCAGTTCAAGACGCATTATTCTTACTCTTATCGTTCTGTATGAGCGCAGTGACGGTAAGGTATCTAATTACTTCGTTATTTAGTATTCCATAACTCAGTAACAGAGATGGTCAAACTGAAGTGGAGACATGGCAGAAATCCTACACTGAAGCGGGACATTGAACTGCTCACCCGTGAGAGGGCGATCAAGAGAAGAGAGCGAGCGGCGGTGAGGGAGTTTACAGATGAGAAGACACAAAGACAGAAGCACAATAACAACAAGTAGCACAATAACAACAAGTACTGTAGCACAATAACAACAAGTAGCACAACAACAACAACAAGTAGGCTATTTGTAGGATTTTTTGTAAATAACCGACGGCATCAAGAGGAAGTTAAGTCCCCTGGTTTGTCCCTTATACCCTAACTGCCATGAGACAACTCAAAATCAAGTTTCCAAAATCCGACACTGAGGTGGTCTTAAGGCACCGGCAGAGGACGGCGCTGACGAAGTGTGCTTCCGAGCGAGACGCTACTGATCGAGGGCTCATCGTGTTGATCCGGCCACAACAGAACAAAGACAAACAAACTCTCGCTCTCTCCCGAGGGGCGGGTCGGCCATAAAGGCCAAACGGGCCGTTGCCCGGGCAACAATAGCCCGTACCTGTGCACGTCCCTAGTGTTTACAGAGGTAGAAGTACTCAGGTCTTGTTCTTGAGTAAAAGTAGAAGTACTCAGGTCTTGTTCTTGAGTAAAAGTAGAAGTACTCAGATCTTGTACTTGAGTAAAAGTAGAAGTACTCAGATCTTGTTCTTGAGTAAAAGTAGAAGTACTCAGGTCTTGTACTTGAGTAAAAGTAGAAGTACTCAGATCTTGTTCTTGAGTAAAAGTAGAAGTACTCAGATCTTGTACTTGAGTAAAAGTAGAAGTACTCAGATCTTGTTCTTGAGTAAAAGTAGAAGTACTCAGATCTTGTTCTTGAGTAAAAGTAGAAGTACTCAGATCTTGTTCTTGAGTAAAAGTAGAAGTACTCAGATCTTGTTCTTGAGTAAAAGTAGAAGTACTCAGATCTTGTTCTTGAGTAAAAGTAGAAGTACTCAGATCGTGTTCTTGAGTAAAAGTAGAAGTACTCAGATCTTGTTCTTGAGTAAAAGTAGAAGTACTCAGATCTGTGTTCTTGAGTAAAAGTAGAAGTACTCAGATCTTGTTCTTGAGTAAAAGTAGAAGTACTCAGATCGTGTTCTTGAGTAAAAGTAGAAGTACTCAGATCTTGTTCTTGAGTAAAAGTAGAAGTACTCAGATCTTGTTCTTGAGTAAAAGTAGAAGTACTCAGATCTTGTACTGTAGTAAAAGTAGAAGTACTCAGGTCTTGTACTTGAGTAAAAGTAGAAGTACTCAGATCTTGTACTGTAGTAAAAGTAGAAGTACTCAGATCTTGTACTTGAGTAAAAGTAGAAGTACTCAGATCTTGTTCTTGAGTAAAAGTAGAAGTACTCAGATCGTGTTCTTGAGTAAAAGTAGAAGTACTCAGGTCTTGTACTTGAGTAAAAGTAGAAGTACTCAGATCTTGTACTTGCGTAAAAGTAGAAGTACTCAGATCTTGTACTTGAGTAAAAGTAGAAGTACTCAGATCTTGTTCTTGAGTAAAAGTAGAAGTACTCAGATCTTGTACTTGAGTAAAAGTAGAAGTACTCAGATCTGGTACTTGCGTAAAAGTAGAAGTACTCGGATCTTGTTCTTGAGTAAAAGTAGACAGTGCACGAACAACTACAATAGGCATGTTAATGTTAAGCTAGTACAGCTCCGGCGATCCACTAGCCGCCCCGCGGTGGTTTTGAAATGCTCCCGGTTTCTGAGGTCTCAAGGTTGGCAAGTATGCCCCCGACGCCAAGATCAAAGGCTACCGGTTCATGTAGGTGTTTCTCCGAGATGTATTTCACCACCACGACCAGAGCAGGTATCAAACCGCGTTACTCCCCCACCCTGGACTGTGCCTGTTGTGAGCCGTGCTGGCTGTTCGCAGACCGAGGTGCACCGTGCAAACGGGAGAATCGATGCAAACATGGAGAGGAATGCAAGGAATGCTGCTAATTACTGGAGACAGGACTTGAGCGTATTGTCAATATTACAATCACTCTGGCCACGTGTCACTTGGCTTCTAGAGGACATGGGAGATTCTTGCCCAACAGTGGAAACGTTCTCAGTATAGATAGAACTGTTTAGCATGTTACGATCCGGTTCTGAAAGAACTTGTTGAGCGACCACAAGGTTCTGTGAAATACTTCAGTCCAGCTGTTCGAAATGAGATGAGAGAGAGAGAGAGAGAGAGAGAGAGAGAGAGAGAGAGAGAGAGAGAGAGAGAGAGAGAGAGAGAGAGAGAGAGAGAGAGAGAGAGAGAGAGAGAGAGAGAGAGAGAGAGAGAGAGAGAGAGAGGTCACCCGTCTGCAGCAGAACTGTTAATGTTTGTGGAAGCGCCAGTGAATGAGTCCATTAACTGAGTTTTAAGAGAGAGAGTTGAGGGAGAGAGAGAGCGAGCGAACGTTGAGTTGGGGGGGGGGCCCCAACCAAATATTTGCACCGGGGCCAATCACAACCTTGTTACGCCACTGGTAGAAATACTCTGTTACAGTAAAAGTATTCAAAATGTTCCTCAAGTGAAAGTAGAAAAGCATTCTCATCTAAATATAGTGAAAGACAGTGAAAGTAGTCGTTGTGCAGATTGGTCCATTTCAGAATAATATATATGATATGTTTTATAATGATTGATCATGAAAGTGTTCTCAGAGCTGGTGAAGGAGCAGCTAGTCTGAAGTACTTTGTAGACTGCAGGGTAGCTGGTGGAGGTGCAGCTAGTCTGAAGTACTTTGTAGACTGCAGGGTAGCTGGTGGAGGTGCAGCTAGTCTGAAGTACTTTGTAGACTGCAGGGTAGCTGGTGGATTCACTCCAGGTGGAACTAAAGTCTGATTCAACACTTGATTAGATTTCACATCCTTCATCTGTGAAGTAACTGAAGGTATTAAATACATGTAGTGGAGTAGAAGTACACCATGTAATCCTGAACTGTAGTGGAGTAGAAGTACACCATGTACCCCTGAACTGTAGTGGAGTAGAAGTACACCACGTACCTCTGAACTTTAGTGGAGTAGAAGTACACCATGTACCTCTGAACTGTAGAGGAGTAGAAGTACACGGTAGCATTATGTCACAGAGATGCAATGAAGTGTAGTGATGCTAACTGTAAGGATGCAAAGCATAGCGGTGGTATCTGCTCCATGTGCAGGATAGAGGAAGTGCTCTGGATGAAGGCAGTACGCCTTATGTAGCTGAGTGTCCTGTGAAGCCACCTACTCATGGGCTGTGGCAGGCAGTCTGGTAAGGGTCTGCATTTGAGCACAAGAAACTTGTAATGCCAGATGCAAGTCTGCTCTCCGCTGCGTCCGTGAAGATGAGCCCTGAGGCCGACTCCAAGAAGCTGCTCAGAAGCTGCTCAGGAGCTGCTCAGGAGCTGCTCAGGAGCATGCTCAGGAGCTGCTCAGGAGCTGCTCAGGAGCTGCTCAGGAGCTGCTCAGGAGCTGCTCAGGAGCTGCTCAGGAGCTGCTCAGGAGCTGCTCAGGAGCTGCTCAGGAGCAATGCTATGGGTGTTAGGAAAGAAGTGAGGGCTATTAATAAATGCATATCTCCACCGTGCACTGTTGACGGAACATCGGACCAGACAGCATGTGGAGTTATGGCGACAGCATTATCGCACCTTATTCACGGTGTCCAAAGTGAACCGTGGGGCGGATGATACTGATGGGTCAGTGGAGATAACGCCTCACGAGGTGTGCCACGCTGTACACAAGCTGTCTGACAGCAGAGCCCGTGGTGTCGATCCTATTCCTGCTGAACGTGTTAAACATGCCGGTGTGAAGATAGCTCCTCCCCTTTCTACCTGCTGTGCTGCCTTGGTGTGAAGATAGCTCCTCCCCTTTCTACCTGCTGTGCTGCCTTGGTGTGAAGATAGCTCCTCCCCTTTCTACCTGCTGTGCTGCCTTGTGTGAAGATAGCTCCTCCCCTTTCTATCTGCCTTCATGAGTCATGGCTTGCTGCCAGACAAGTCCGTTCTGTTGGTGCAGTTAGTAAGAGACGACGCCTGGATACCTACAGGCCCCAGAGCGTCAGCCAGCACACTGTCAAGAGTCCTAGAGAGAGTTCTGCTGGTCAGATGAGATGACTTTATCAACAGATAACCAGATGGCTTTAAGGCCAGACGCGGCGCTGACCTGTGGACACACGCCCAGAGGAACTGGTTACACGTATAGACGTAATAATAACTCCTCAGTGCTCATCGATGCTTCTAAAGCCTTCACCGTGTTCATCAGGAAGTGATTTGTTAAGCTGAGTCGAAGGTGAGAGTTCTGGTCTACCGGTAGGCCCCCAGACCGTGCCGGTCAGAGGGGGCAACAGGTCTCAGCCCCACCTGGGGTTAGCGATGGAGTCGGACGAGGTGGAAGGATGTCCCAGTTCTTTGTAGCCTCGATGTTGAGGATCTGTCGAGCGATGAGAGCCTACTGGATGCATGCTTGGTAGTACTCCAGAGGACCGCATCATGAATGCAGATGGTCTTGTGTCGCGGAGTGCATCTCGCCCCGGCTCCAGCAGCTCCTCGCTGTGTGCTCTGTGTGTGGAAAGAGGACACATGTCTTGAATGTCCTGATTTAAAATGGTCTGATATTAATCTTAGTGTCTGTAAGAAGTAAAATACTGACACTTTATTACAGAACAGATGATGAAGATATTTATAGGCCGTGCCGCAAGTTTGGTGCGTGTGCAGAGGGAGTGGAGACGTCTCCGCTCAGAGCACGTTGCACACCGCACTAAACGGCACGTCTCCGCTCAGAGCACGTTGCACACCGCACTAAACGTCTGTGGTCAAACAGAAAAGCAAGTTGACGGAAACTTCAAGTAGCTCATCATAATGAGGCCGTGAGAATATTGCTGAAGAGTCCTCGATGGTAGTGCCAGTGAAATGTGTGTGGCTGCAGGACTCCATGCTCCACCAGCCGTCTTAAGAAGTGTATACATGTATTTGCCGGCTTAACGCCTGATACTGAAACCCTCGTCATCGAACACGAGGCTCAGTACACGCTACCAGTCTCTTTGGAGGACACTGATTTAAATTACTCTTAAACTATGAATTATGTTTACGCTGAGTGTGCCTCGTCTTTTATCTGGACCTGAGTCTGTAATAAAGTTTTCATTTCATATTTCATTAACATACTCAAGTGAAGTACAAGTACCTCAGAATTGTAGCTACAGTAGTACTTGGTTACTTTACACCTCTGAGCGCCAGTTTAATGAGCAGTGACTTTAGAAATGTATTCCATTACATTACTAGGTACCTGTAAGTATACATGTCATCCAATCTGAGTATCACGATGTAAAAGTAATCCCATTACTTTCTGTTACTTCTGCATTACCTCAACATCCAATACATACAAGAGAAAATAAATATCAATAAGATTGTTTACTGAAGAATGTGTGTGTACGCCCATGAGTGTGTGAGGCCTCAGACCACCTCTTAATTAAATAATGATCCTCCTCCTCCTCCTCCTCCTCCTCCTCCTCCTCCTCCCTTCCTCGCGGCTCGGTGGTATCTCTGTGGGCTGCAGCGTGCCATGGAGAGCTTTTATAATACATTACATCACGCTCCTCTCACCGCTCTCATGCAGATGAGAAGGAAACGAGGACACGACGATGAGGACAGAACAGCTGGGACATAGCAAGCAGAGGTACCGGGAGAGAAACAAGCAAAGGTCATCTGTTAAGTAGCGCCTTCCACAATATATCAATCACTCAGGATGTTAGGCACCATGACGGGCAGCCCCTGTGTGTTGATACACTGAAGGGCATCGACCCCACACGACCCGCCCCATCGTTGTGACGAGTTTATATTCATGATAAAAGTATTAAAGTACTTCCTGTGCCGTGTGCGATGCAGAGTGGAAGCCGGCGGTGGCGCTGGCGGCGGTCGACTGCGCTGCCGAGGAGAACCGGAAGCTGTGCGCCGGATACAGCATCAGAGCGTATCCCACCGTGAAGGTACAACACACACACACACACACACACACAACACACACACCACACACACACACACACACACACACACACACACACAACACACACACACACACACACACACACACAGTCACTAGATGTCAATAATGTGTGTTTTCTTTAACAGCTGATTTAAAGGGGCCCCTATTCCCCTTTGTGTGGTGCTCGTGGAGTAGGGCCTCTTTAAACGTACCCAACATGAAGTGGACCGTTAGAAGATCGGACGGGTCGTGGATTTTTACAAAAATGATCACATCGTAACATCGGTCTAAAATAATCGCACGAAGTAGCTGTTTCCAAATCGTCTGCCGTCGTGTCTTTCTCGTGGGAAGTTGTCAACAAATATATTATTGAGCATTTATTAACCTGGGCTACGGCATCAGAGCGTGTCCCACCGTACAGGTACACACACACAACACACACACACACACACACACACACACACACACACACACACACACACACACACACACACACACACACACACACACACACACACACACACACACACACTCTATCTCCCTCTCTCTCCCTCTCCCTCCTCTCCTCTCCCCCTCCCTCACTCTCCTCCCTCTCTCTCTCTCCCTCTCCCTCTCTCTCCCTCTCTCTCTCGCTCTCTCTCTCACTCTCACTCTCACCTCTCACTCTCTCTCTCTCTCTCTCACACAGGGTATAAAGTGTTACTATATGTACACAGGGACACACACAGCGCTGGTTTCCCCTCATGCCTCCCGTATTAGAGCAGACGAGCTGCAGAGGGTAAACAGAGACTCAGGTAAACAGAGACTCAGGAAACAAAGACTCAGGTAAACAGAGACTCAGGTAAACAAAGACTCAGGTAAACAAGACTCAGGTAAACAGAGACTCAGGTAAACAGAGACTCAGAAAGACTCAGGTAAACAAAGACTCAGGTAAACAAAGACTCAAAGACTCAGGTAAACAGAGACTCAGGTAAACAGAGACTCAGGTAAACAAAGACTCAGGTAAACAGAGACTCAGGTAAACAGAGACTCAGGTAAACAAAGACTCAGGTAAACAAAGACTCAGGTAAACAAAGACTCAGGTAAACAGAGACTCAAAGACTCAGGTAAACAGAGACTCAGGTAAACAGAGACTCAGGTAAACAAAGACTCAGGTAAACAGAGACTCAGGTAAACAGAGACTCGGGTAAACAAAGACTCAGGTAAACAAAGACTCAGGTAAACAGAGACTCAGGTAAACAGAGACTCAGGTAAACAGAGACTCGGGTAAACAAAGACTCAGGTAAACAAAGACTCAGGTAAACAAAGACTCAGGTAAACAGAGACTCAGGTAAACAGAGACTCAGGTAAACAAAGACTCAGGTAAACAGAGACTCAGGTAAACAGAGACTCAGGTAAACAAAGACTCAGGTAAACAAAGACTCAGGTAAACAGAGACTCAGGTAAACAAAGACTCAGGTAAACAAAGACTCAGGTAAACAGAGACTCAGGTAAACAAAGACTCAGGTAAACAGAGACTCAGGTAAACAAAGACTCAGAGACTCAGGTAAACAGAGACTCAGGTAAACAGAGACTCAGGTAAACAAAGACTCGGGTAAACAAAGACTCAGGTAAACAGAGACTCAGGTAAACAAAGACTCAGGTAAACAAAGACTCAGGTAAACAAAGACTCAGGTAAACAGAGACTCAGGTAAACAAAGACTCAGTAAACAGAGACTCAGGTAAACAAAGACTCAGGTAAACAAGACTCAGGTAAACAGAGACTCAGGTAAACAAAGACTCAGAGACTCAGGTAAACAAAGACTCAGGTAAACAGAGACTCAGGTAAACAAAGACTCAGGTAAACAGAGACTCAGGTAAACAAAGACTCAGGTAAACAAAGACTCAGGTAAACAGAGACTCGGGTAAACAGAGACTCAGGTAAACAAAGACTCAGGTAAACAAAGACTCAGGTAAACAGAGACTCAGGTAAACAAAGACTCAGGTAAACAGAGACTCAGGTAAACAGAGACTCAGGTAAACAGAGACTCAGGTAAACAAAGACTCAGGTAAACAAAGACTCAGGTAAACAAAGACTCAGGTAAACAAAGACTCAGGTAAACAAAGACTCAGGTAAACAAAGACTCAGGTAAACAGAGACTCAGGTAAACAAAGACTCAGGTAAACAGAGACTCAGGTAAACAGAGACTCAGGTAAACAAAGACTCAGAGAACTCGGTAAACAAAGACTCAGGTAAACAAAGACTCAGGTAAACAAAGACTCAGGTAAACAAAGACCAAGACTCAGGTAAACAGAGACTCAGGTAAACAAAGACTCAGGTAAACAAAGACTCAGGTAAACAAAGACTCAGGTAAACAAAGACTCAGGTAAACAAAGACTCAGGTAAACAGAGACTCAGGTAAACAAAGACTCAGGTAAAACAGAGACTCAGGTAAACAGAGACTCAGGTAAACAAAGACTCGGTAAACAGAGACTCAGGTAAACAAAGACTCAGGTAAACAGAGACTCAGGTAAACAAAGACTCAGGTAAACAGAGACTCAGGTAAACAGAGACTCAGGTAAACAGAGACTCAGGTAAACAAAGACTCAGGTAAACAAAGACTCAGAGACTCGGTAAACAGAGACTCAGGTAAACAGAGACTCAGGTAAACAAAGACTCAGGTAAACAGAGACTCAGGTAAACAAGAGACTCAGGTAAACAGAGACTCAGGTAAACAAAGACTCAGGTAAACAAAGACTCAGGTAAACAGAGACTCAGGTAAACAAAGACTCAGGTAAACAAAGACTCAGGTAAACAAGACTCAGGTAAACAAAGACTCAGGTAAACAGAGACTCAGGTAAACAAAGACTCAGGTAAACAGAGACTCAGGTAAACAGAGACTCAGGTAAACAGAGACTCAGGTAAACAAGACTCAGGTAAACAGAGACTCAGGTAAACAGAGACTCAGGTAAACAAAGACTCAGGTAAACAGAGACTCAGGTAAACAAAGACTCAGGTAAACAAAGACTCAGGTAAACAGAGACTCAGGTAAACAAAGACTCAGGTAAACAGAGACTCAGGTAAACAGAGACTCAGGTAAACAAGACTCAGAGACAGTAAACAAAGACTCAGGTAAACAGAGACTCAGGTAAACAGAGACTCAGGTAAACAAAGACTCAGGTAAACAAAGACTCAGGTAAACAGAGACTCAGGTAAACAAGACTCAGAGACTCAGGTAAACAGAGACTCAGGTAAACAGAGACTCAGGTAAACAGAGACTCAGGTAAACAAAGACTCAGGTAAACAGAGACTCAGGTAAACAAAGACCGAGACTCAGGTAAACAGAGACTCAGGTAAACAG
>CM070436.1:45421412-45458912 GCA_036324595.1 Champsocephalus gunnari | reverse complement strand
TACTTTAAAGAGTCCTCTCCTGCTGATGTTCAGGTGTATATCAGTATGTAGTGTCTCTACTTTAAAGAGTCCTCTCCTGCTGATGTTCAGGTGTATATCAGTATGTAGTGTCTCTACTTTCAAAGAGTCCTCTCCTGCTGATGTTCAGGTGTATATCAGTATGTAGTGTCTCTACTTTAAAGAGTCCTCTCCTGCTGATGTTCAGGTGTATATCAGTATGTAGCGTCTCTATTTTAAAGAGTCCTCTCCTGCTGATGTTCAGGTGTATATCAGTATGTAGTGTCTCTACTTTAAAGAGTCCTCTCCTGCTGATGTTCAGGTGTATATCAGTATGTAGTGTCTCTACTTTAAAGAGTCCTCACCACACAGTAAAATGGGTGTGAGAGGTTACACCCTCATTATTGTGTTTGCTTAATGAGAGTTGTTTTATTTCAGCGTAGCTCTGCCAAAACTTCCGCCTGAGCAGAGGTTTAATTACCCAGAAAACACCTGTGAGGGTGAGCAGGACACAACATGAAGTTAAACAGGGTTTCCCCGTGAAAGACACAGGGGTATGAAGCCGTGCAGACATTCAGCCCTCTGGACTTACACTCAGACGCCTCATTCAAACTTCCACTAGTCCTTCCACACAACTTGTAAATGCTTTCAGAAGTGGTTCCCTTTTGAATATACACTTGGTTTGGAGCGTGGAAAAGAGGTCTGGTTCTGATTACAACATTATCCAAATGTTCACTTTCTTCTCACACGACAACGCCAGCCTTTCAGCTTTTACAACATTCACACCGCAATGTCTCCAGGAATTACATGCTCTAGTTGGTTCACACGGCTTTTCACCACTAACTTTGAACCTCCCTTAACAAGACAAACCCACAATGTGCGCACACATGTGCACACACACACACACACACACACACACACACACACTCGAGAGGTCAGTGTGGTTGAGCTGTGTTACAGAGACCGTGACCGCCTGAAAGCAGCCATTAGCCTCCCACGGACAAACAAAGCACAGTGACAGACTGCCCGTTGTTATCTGTGGGGAACGCACTGCACGCACGACATCGTTCCTGCTGTCCATTCGTTTCATCCATCAGTTAGCGAGATCTTTGTGATGCAGCTCGGGCTGGGAGACTTGGAGAGTATATCCATACTAAGCGAAAGGCAACAATACGTCAGTAAATGCCCCACTGGTGAATTTAAAAACAGAGGTTGCTCACAAGTGTCTAAACGAGACGACTAAAGGTCCGGACGCACCGAACTGACACCAAAGACGGACCCGACTGTTGTCGCCTCGCGTCTCCCGCGTCGCCCTGCGCCCCGCTCCCCGCGTGCCCCGTGTCTCCCGCGTCGCCTCGCGTCCCTCGCGTCCCTGGCCAAACAGTCGCACTGGAACACACCGCAAAGACTTCATCCGACGGCCAGGAAGCACGTACGCACTGCGCATGCGTGAGTGGCAATACATCTCCTTACCAGCAGGCGGCGGTAGTGTGTATTCGTCATTCAAAAGAGGCAACAACCGGAAGACAGACTGCGTGACATTACACGAATTACACACATGACGTTTGTCAATCTTTAAAAATTATTTCCATGTCAAAAAAGTCAGTTCGTCGTAAAACTGTTGAAATAAAAGACTATGAAAAATACGCAACTAGAAAGACTACAAACTCCCAGAGTCCCGGTCCCGCATGCTGGCTCTCAGGGAGGGGCGGTTCTAGGGGGGCAGTGCCCCCAACACTGACTTTGGACCCCCCTGCGGCCCCCCTAAAAATAAAGTTTGCTGAAACGATTTCTTGGCTGACGGAATAGGCGGAAGTAACGATATTTGTCATTCTAGTCGGACCCATTAGAGCAGGGGTCTCCAACACGTCGATCACGAGCTACCGGTATCTCGCAAGCCCTCAATAGCCCCCACTTCACAAATGTTTTTTGTTTATTTTTTTAAACGCAAGCCGTCATCGCCACGGAGGAGCACACAGCCTCTGTGAGCGAGCGAGACAGACAGAGAGAGAGCACACCTTTATCTATTTAATGTTATAAAGAAATCATTCCAATGTATATATATCTATAGGACAGTACAAAAAAAAATACAGTTTGAAAGGGGAGTAATTAGTCAAAATATGCATAAATAAACAGAAAGAATACTATAGGTAAGATAAGAATAAACTAGTTTAAATAATTTGTTATTGGTTGTGATCATATTCTAAAGTACACAGCTCTCTTTCATGAGTGTTGAGAGCTTGTCCACACATTCATGTTGTGCTCAAAGTGCACCAGATTGATGCTTTTCACTTCAACATTTCAAAATAAATCTTCCCGGGGCTGCATGCCCCCGGACCCCCCTAGAGGAGGTGAGGTCCACCCCAAATAAAGCAGGTTCAAATAATTAAATGGCATACATTTTCTTTTAGTAAACACTGAAAACGGGTCCCACAGACCCACACAGCTTATAATAATGAAACAAATATCAATAACTGTGTTGCATTGTTTTCTTAGGTGTATGCGACATACTGTCTGTCTTTTTCGTCCTGCATCTATTGGGCCCCCCTCAGAAACTAACTGGCCCCCCCAGTCAAATTGGTCTAGGACCGCCACTGCTCTCAGGAACCGACTAACTCCCCCTGTGTGTGTGCGCAGCTCTCAACGCGCCCAGACTCGGAGTGATTTCCACCTCTTTGAATACTTTCCGCCTCGTTCTGAGAGAAAGAAGTGAAATGTTTCAACGTGACGGCGGTCTGGGTGTGTGGTGCATGATGGGAGATGTAGTTCATCGAGCGGTTTCACACAAACAAAGTGTTACTTCACAGTTTTATTTTTTTTACTCCCAAAAGCATCTTTTAAATCGACAAGCATCATATGGATACATTTGTGTTCAGTTTCAAATGTTGAAGGAACTCATCGCCCCAATCGCCCAGAGGGAAAACGCCAGTTAGATACTTGAAGAAGCTATTGTCCACCTCGTGCAGGAAGTGCGGCAGCCGATCCTGTGGCACCTGCCGCAGCCTGTGTTCAAAGGTTTTTGAGTAGGCCGCGATGTCGTCGTTATGTTCGCCCGTGGAAGTTAAATGTTCCAGGGTCCTGCCTATCGTACGCATCAACGTTTCTGACGCCTCGCCGGCGGACTCGTCCAGCACCTTCCTGCTGCGCTTCCCCCGGGGCCTCGGAGTGCCCAAGTGTCTGAGTGTGCTCGGCCCTCTCCGAGCGGTGCGGACTCGATGGTGGGCTCTGCCAGGGGAGTGCGGGGCCTTGGCTCAGCCTCAAAGAGGAAGGGCTCTTCAGGGGTGCTGGTCCAGGTTTCACTTCTGGTGCCATCGGGGGGGGGTTCTGCAGCCACCGGAGGTTCCTTAACATTTTAAAATAAATTCACAGTTAGTTGGATTTAATACCATGGATTCTTAAAACTGTTGCTCAGCATTCAAAACCCTGAAGTGTGTGTGCCACTCGTTCGGGGTGTGGTCGAGTAGATTGTAGATGAATTGTGGTGCTCTATTCAGATGCTAAAACACACTTCTAGACAGATAGTGGAGGACAATGGGAGAAGGAGCACCATCAGTGTGAAGGCTACAGAGGGGCAGAACCCGTCTCGCAGATGTACATTTCAATCTTGAACAGCGGTAGACGGTAACAAAGTGTATTTACTTAAGTACTGCTCCACTCCCATCCAGTGTACTTTATATTGCGCTATTTGATAACTTTGAAGATTCAGAACAATACAAAATATAATCAAGACATATGTTATCATGTATTATTCTAGGTTAAGATAAAAACGTGATTGGTCCCATGGCTAATGTCATTTCAATCAGCTCCTCCTTCACCAGCGGCACCATTAATGTTTCTAAATGAAAGACGCAGACACACTTAACTTAACTCAACAGATAAAATAGTTACCGTGATGGTGAGGTTTGAAGTACTCTCCCTCCTCCTCGTGTAGGGCTCTAGAAACTGCAGCCTGGTCAGGATCCACTGCTGTCTGCCCGTCTTTGGGGCTCCACAGCCACCCGGAGGGGCCAGTCTCCTGAACCGGGTGTGCTGGGTTCGCAGAGAATCCCACTTCACCCTGAGCTCTTTCTCTGAAGCACACACATGAACCATGTAAGCATTGTGGCTAGCTAGCATGTCCAATTCATGTCTATATGCAGTGCCAAACAAGTAGCAACAAAACGCAAGGTTGAAATATCAATGTTTATTTCACGTTAACGTCGCTGGACGCTGGCGAACAATAGCAACCCGAACAGTTTCTGCTGAGGAGCTGTAGGAACAAACACGAGAAGGTTACCTGGAAACCAAGTTGAGTTGCGATCTCTCGCCAGAGTCCGCTTTTCGCTGTTCTGTTCGCGTACCGTTTCTCTGTGATGTCGAACAGAGCTGGCCTCTTCCGGATCAAGCGGATGAGTTTGGCTTCGGTTTTTTCATCCCAGATCGCCATGATGTAAAATACATTCCTTCGTTTGTTTGCGTACCTCACTTCCGGTTCGCTTCTCGTGCACTGATTCGCTAAGCTGAACAGCCAATCAGAGTGCTTTCTTTTGCCGACAACCTCCGCTCCCGATTCCCCCAGGTTCGGTCGGGAGGTCGGCACGAGTGGTGGGATGTCCGGCTCTTCTTGGTGAGCCGGATCATTTGGCTCGGCTCACGGAAGACCCGGCTCCCAAACGGCTCTTCAGTTTACCATATACCTTTTTATAATTCAATCAAATGTAGGGCTGTTTTGAACACATATATCACTTAAATTATTCAATACATCCTTTACTGAAGTATTCAAAAGTAAAAGTGACATGTTTAATATAAATAATTGTTTTCATTGCATTCACAGACCCGTGACTCTGATCCCACCCAATGCATGCACTGACTGGCTTGTAGAACCACGCCACACAAAGCAGATAGCAACACCTATAACAACTTAGGCATAGACATTTAAAAAAAGGACAGTTACTGTATCGACATTTTAAAATTGTATTGTAAGAAAAAGCCGGGCTCTATTTCAGTATTAACTATAGCCTAGAAAAAAAGACAGCAACGGCTGACATCAAATCTTTGCTGAGCCTAAAGATAATCATAAATAAATAACATAGTGAGAATAAATATACTGCAATGCTCAGTACAGCAGCATCCAACCGTCTCTAATCCTTGGATATTACGTGGCACTGCATGCACGCACGGAGCACCCGTAGCGCGGTGATCATCATATCATTCTGTCTTGTATTACTTAACAAAAAACAACAACAAACTTGCATCACTAGTCGGCACGGCAGAAAAGACACAACGGTGCGGGACCTGCGGCTGCGGGAGCTGCGGCTGCGGGACGCACCAATCTGCGTGGGGCGACAGGTAGTGATGGCGAGATGAAGGGTTCATCTCATGAGGCTTCATCTGAACACAAACCCACCTTTTGGTCAAAGTGTGTAAAACAGGCAGATTGGACATCTCAACAGTGTGCTCTATCTCAGGGGTTCCCAACCCCCGGTCCGCGGACCGGTACCGGGCGCGAAGGTGTTACTGCCGGGCCGCGAAATAGCTGTGAGTTTATCGTAATATTCGCAGAATTATAAATATAAAAATATTTTATCATAATATTTTTTTCAAAAAGTGTTTAATGTTTGTATACCAGTCATATTTTTCCTCCAGTAGCGGTTAATCTTTCACCAGGAAACCGTTGAAAATGGCTTTTATGATGTTCCGAGGGATTCGGCGGCTCAGGGTCTCAGCCTCTCGTGCGCACGAGAAAGTTACCGGTGCGCCAAGTAGGAAGAGGAGCCCACAGGAGACAACCGTTTGATTGCAGACTGTTGTGTTCATGTGGGGAAATGGCAGTGCATACATTATTTGAGATATATTTCAAACTCAGACTTCATTTTAAGGACATGTCGGCCAGGGGTGTAGAGCTATTTGTTTAAGCATCTGGCTAACTCCATAGGTAGCCTGTATGCGGGTGTTCCCAAAAAAAATAGTTTAATCTTAATCTCGATGTAGTGCTAAATGCTGACGTGCACCGGAACGAACGTCACCATCATAATATCTTCTGAAAACAAATGCCAGTGTCACACACACACACACACACACACACACACACACACACACACACACACACACACACACACACACACACACACACACACCCTGGCGACCGGACATCTCCTTCATAATGCGCCTTCTCCTCGTTTCAGAGTACAGACATAGAGTACTTATTCCTGTATTTATTCATTTATTTATTTATTGATGTTTTTATTCCTACATTTATTTATGCTTGTATCTATTTATTTACACTTATGACATGTTCCGACCTCTATATGAGTGAGGGTCTGAGCTCTCTTGATTCCATCGTGTCACCGGGCCTGGGTACAGGAGGGGTAATATGGTTCTTATTACACATCCATGGGTATTATGAGCGTTGTGGTTCAACCGATCTGAATGGCTTCCTGAAGCAGTCACGTGGTATCGACAGGGCAGCGAGGCTTCGTTTGTCATCGGTGACGTCACTGGCCCAAAACGATACAAGCCTCGATACAAGCTTCACAAAAAGCTTCGGGGATTACTCGACACACGCTCCGAAGCCTCGGCGCAATACGTAACTTCACTAGCGACAGGACGCTCATTGGCGGCCAGACATCTATCGCCGGCCGAAATCGGCTTGGTGTGTCCGGGCCTTAAGCGCCATCACGCCCAACATTAGCCTCCTTTAGCTTAGCGGTGGTGACGTGAAGTCATGTGACTGTGCTGTAGTTCCTTTATAGCCCAACATTAGCCGCCTTTAGCTTAGCGGTGGTGACGTGAAGTCATGTGACCGTGCTGTAGTTCCTTTATAGCCCAACATTAGCCACCTTTAGCTTAGCGGTGGTGACGTGAAGTCATGTGACCGTGCTGTAGTTCCTTTATAGTCCGACATTAGCCACCTTTAGCTTAGCGGTGGTGAGGTGAAGTCATGTGACCGTGCTGTAGTTCCTTTATAGCCCAACATTAGCCTCCTTTAGCTTAGCGGTGGTGATGTGAAGTCATGTGACCGTGCTGTAGTTCCTTTATAGCCCAACATTAGCCACCTTTAGCTTAGCGGTGGTGATGTAAAGTCATGTGACCGTGCTGTAGTTCCTTTATAGTCCGACATTAGCCACCTTTAGCTTAGCGGTGGTGACGTGAAGTCATGTGACCGTGCTGTAGTTCCTTTATAGCCCAACATTAGCCTCCTTTTAGCTTAGCGGTGGTGACGTGAAGTCATGTGACCGTGCTGTAGTTCCTTTATAGCCCAACATTAGCCACCTTTAGCTTAGCGGTGGTGACGTGAAGTCATGTGACCGTGCTGTAGTTCCTTTATAGCACAACATTAGCCTCCTTTAGCTTAGCGGTGGTGAGGTGAAGTCATGTGACCGTGCTGTAGTTCCTTTATAGCCCAACATTAGCCTCCTTTAGCTTAGCGGTGGTGACGTCATGTGACCGTGCTGTAGTTCCTTTATAGCCCAACATTAGCCACCTTTAGCTTAGCGGTGGTGACGTCATGTGACCGTGCTGTAGTTCCTTTATAGCCCAACATTAGCCTCCTTTAGCTTAGCGGTGGTGAAGTCATGTGACCGTGCTGTAGTTCCTTTATAGCCCAACATTAGCTTTTTACTTCAGAAATCATAAAGTGTTGGTAATATGTGGAGATTATCCTGCTGAACAAAACATTAAAATATCATAAACGTCGAGATTATTTTCTGCAATAATCCAAAATCACATGGAGAAATCCCATTGGACCAGGGAGATGCTGATAGATCTTATATGTTCTCTACCTCGTACATATCCATATGTTTGCATATATCAACCTTTTTACAGTAATTTCCATTCAGCTTGATTTGAAATCCACAAACATCCTTTTGTTCCACTCACGACATCTTAGCTTTTTATCCCTTCTCATTGTCTGAACCCTATTCACGGGAATACCTTCAAACATCTGGCCTCTTAATGGGATCAGAGCATCAGAACGCTCTCATTATTCTCCGTCATAAAGCCCAGCAAATCCACCGCTGTTCCCGCCTCTTTGTTTGGCTGTTTCAATAACTTGGCATGCAAAGAGGACTCTTTTTAGTTGACAAATGCAAAAAGGAAATGATTTATTGCTGATTTATGTATTCACCCCCCCCTCTTCAGCCCCCCTCATCTCCATCACTGTACAGAGGGGAGCTTTTTTAATTTCTTGCATGAAAACAAAGCCATTGCTTTTCCCGGCTTCACCTGCCAAACAAGAGGCGGCCGCACGGCGACAGATGGCCTCCCATCATCGCTGAATGTCTGATTGATCGCGCGCGTGTGTGTGTGTGTGTGTGTGTGTGTGTGTGTGTGTGTGTGTTATCCATCATGCATGTAATGTGTGCAGGTCCCAGGTGAATGCGTTTGATGCCTGCCCTCGATGCTGGATGAATGACTCTATACACATCTGTACACTCCCACTCAAAACACACGCTTGCAGACACACACACACACACACACACACACACACACACACACACACGTGTAATACAGTACTGGGGCTAGTATCCATCCTCCTTATTGCCACCCTGCTCCAGCTGAAATGCATTTTATTTACTACATTAAAATGTACCTATATACAAACGCGTACAAATACATATGTGTTCAATTCCTACATAATCACGAGGTGCCCAAAGCTAAATAATTATTTCAAGATGAATGATCAGAATCAAGTTTACGCCCAGGTTCGTTTACACGTAGAAGGAATTTGCTTTGGGGTGCGAACATAAACCACATCCTTATTATCCTTATTATTGGTGTATTTAATTATCGTTATCATCTCACTTTCAGCCGCTCCGCTCTTGATGAAACTGATCTATTAGACACGACGGTGTATCAAATTTAACGATTGTATTCATGAATTGTACGTAACGGACTGTTCGTGGTTTGTCATGCTCGTATGTCTGTAACACGTTGCTTTTGTCGGGACCCCCCTGAACACGAGACGGTGCATCTCAAGGAGTTCATCCTAATAAACACATGTCTCTATATTCCCTCAGGAACATGGAGGCTCGTGTTTTCTACTCCTACGCCCTCCAGAGGCTGCCGGGGGTGGTGCGTTCAGGGAAGCCTCCTCCGGTAAATGTGGCAGTTCTGAGGAACAACACAGAGGAGCCGTGGAGACCCTTCAACAGGTGAGGGCACACACACACACACACACACACACACACACACACACACACACACACACACACACACACACACACACACACACACACACACACACACACACACACACACTCACGGCAGTGGCTCAGTCTGTAGGGACTTGGACTGGGAGCCGTAGGGTCGCCGGTTCAAGTCCCCGTCCAGACCTAAATATGGTGTGGTCTGCTACTTGGAGAGGTCCCAGTTCACCTCCTGCCCTGCCGTGGTGACCTTGAGCAAGGCACCGGACACCCCCCTTCCCCCCTCACTCCCATTGCTCACACATGTCACTGTGTGCTCTGCATGTGAGGCCATTGAAGAGGGGTTCATCTACACACTGCAAAAACTGCCCTTCTCTCATCTGGATCACCTGCTGACGTGTGTGTGTGTGTGTGTGTGTGTGTGTGTGTGTGTGTGTGTGTGTGTGTGTGTGTGTGTGTGTGTGTGTGTGTGTGTGTGTGTGTGTGTGTGGTGTGTGTGTGTGTGTGTGTGTGTGTGTGTGTGTGTGTGTGTGTGTGTGTGTGTGTGTGTGTGTGTGTGTGTGTGTGTGTGTGTGTGTGTGTGTGTCAGGTCCAGAATCTACATGGCTGATCTGGAGTCAGCGATGCATTACTCTCTGAGGGTGGAGCTCGCTGCTCACACACTCATCAGAGGAGAGGAGCTGAGCTCTCTGAGGAAATACATCTCTGTACTGACTAAGGTAAGAGAGAGAGGATCACACACACACACACACATCTCTGTACTGACTAAGGTAAGAGAGAGGGATCACACACACACACACACACACACATTCCATTTTTTATGACGTGAAATACTTTGACACAACTCTTTTAAAGCATCTTTATGAAATTACCTTCTTTTGCTTTATGACATACTATGACAATATAGATATTTTTCACTTCTTTATTATACGATGTACTTTGTCTTTTTATGACTATTTACTCCCTTCATCCAATCATTTTGTGTATTATTGTGAGCTGTGTGTGTACCTCTGTGTGTAAGAATAATATCCCAGAATACAATCATTTACATGTACATGTATATCTATCTCAAACACTCTCTAAATCTCTAACTCACGCAAAAGATATTCACACCGTAGGCCACACAGACTGTTTGTCCCACAGCTATTGCAGGAGCTTTCAAACATTTCATATATTGTACATTTGATAAATACAAACATATTTAAAGGTCCCATGTCGTGCTTTTCCGGTTCTGCACCGTCTCCGTGTGTTATGAAGGTTGTTCTGCATGTAAAGGTCTGCAGTTACAAACCCTCAAAGTGCACCCTGCAGCGAGTAAAGCTCTAACTCAGAGAAGACCTGTCTGCTGCCCCAGAACGCCTCGCTGGACATTTCCCTTGTTCCATTGTTTACTTGGATACTTCCAACAACTTCTTGGATTGGCCCAAATGGACCAATCCGCGGAGCCCCTCACTCACCAGGACCCCTCGGCCAACTAGCAGGGAGTCCCATTGACTTGCACAGAGCTCCCTGGCTGGTAATAGACGAGTTGGGATCGCGGAGAAACGCTCTCCACAGACCCGTTGACTCACAGCGTTACAAACCTTTCTCTTTCTCGATATCAAGCCACACTTAATGTCTTTTACTTCGGCTGTGAGTGTGTGTGTGCTCAGGGTGAGTTTCGCTTGTTCTCGCTGTGTCGCCGACCCGGAAGCCTGTCCGCTCCTCGCAGCAACGTCCCGACAAATCAGAGCACACTGGGCTCACAGGGAGGAGGGGGGGGGGAGCTCCAGCAAGCCTTGTAGGACAGAGAGTGAACACACAGACTATCAGAGAGGCTGTGAGAAACCAATGTGAGGAAAATTGCACAATTTAAATCTATTCTAGTCGACCTCAACGATGGAATCATGATCAGTAGAACTTTAAAGTTCTGAGTGCTGCAGTTACGGCAGGCCACCACTAGATGGAGGGTGAGACAGCAGAATGAGTGATGTGTGGACCCGAGTGTTCCAGCATGAAGCTCTCACACATCATTACTGTGTCTTTATGAAACAAGGACACACACATTAAAATACATTCATATCGAAGAGAGAAGAGATGCTAGCGTCATGAGCTCCTTTCCAGTCCTTGAGCAGGTACACACGTAACAAAGTCTCTATCACACTACGCATTATAACACCTATGGAAGTACAAATCTATCAAATATAAATACAGCACATTCATTTATTTATTTACAAGTGAAATTAATGGAAGCTCAACGCGCGAGAAATAAACATGTTTTTATTCCTTCAGACTCCATTACAGTATTTAGCCAATGTCCCATGTTCTTGTGTTGGTGCCACACACACACACACACACACACACACACACACACACACACACACACACACACACACACACACCACACACACACACACACACACACACACACACACACACACACTCACACACACACACACACACACACACATGATTGAATGTAGGAGTGGATGCCATTGACTTCCGCAGCACACACACTCTCTCTCTCCTGGGTGTTGTTGACCCTCTTCATGTTTGATCTCCGGGGGGTTGAAGCGTGGCTGACACACTCTTCCTCTTCCTCTTCCTCCTCCTCCTCTTCCCCCTCCTCTTCCTCTTCCTCCTCTTCCTCCTCATTTCTGTACATTCTTACAAATGTGCCGCTCAACTGTGATTGCTTCAAAACGACCAGTCTTCCCTTCATCGTTCCTTCAGTTTCTTTGTAGTTTACTTTTTACCTTTTTACTACTTTATTCCAAATTACTCTTTGTATTTAATTTGATTTATCAGCTTCTGCTTTCACTCCGTATTTCTGACCACATGCTCTCCTCTCTCTCTCCTCTCTCCTCTGAAGTGTGCCAGACTCTCTCCGATTATATCTCTCTCTCTGGGGAGGCGTTGTAGCAAGCTGCTGTGTATTATGGACGTGTGTGTGTGTGTGTGCGTGTGTGTGTGTATGTATGTGCGTGTGTGTGTGTGGTCTAGCATTACTATACTTGTGGGGACCTAAATCTGTTTACATAGTCACGTGTGGGGACTGGCTTCCCTTATGGGGACAACATGGAGGTCCCCATAAGGGGGATCATTAATAGGGTGAAGACTTGGTTAGGTTAAGGGTTAGGGTAAGGGTAAGGGTAAGGGTTAGGGTTAGGCATGTGTTGGTTATGGTTAAGGTTAGGATAAGTCTCCAGGAAATGCATGTAAGTCAATGTAATGTCCCCTGAAGTGTGTGTGTGTGTGTGTGTGTGTGTGTGTGTGTGTGTGTGTGTGTGTGTGTGTGTGTGTGTGTGTGTGTGTGTGTGTGTGTGTGTGTGTGTGGTGTGTGTGTGTGTGTGTGTGTGTGTGTGTGTGTGTGTGTGTGTGTGTGTGTGTGTGTGTGTGTGTGTGTGTGTGTGTGTGTGTGTGGTCCACAGCAGCTGCAGGTCCCACTGGTGTGTTGTATTGTGTAGCCTGGCTTTGTGCGGCCGAGGAGGCGTCAGTGTGAGCGTCGTGTCGTCGTTTGTTTGAGTGATTTCAAAATATTTTGCAAATATTAAACTCATCTGCGAATACACAAATGGATTCCACATATAATAAGAACATCGGAGAATCAAGAATTCACAAATAAACACAGTGTGAATATCTTTCCATGAGGCATGTGTGAATGCAGTCTGTGTCTGTGGATCGGCTTTTCACACGCACCGTTTTTTGAGACAATCTTCGAATGAAAATCTACGCTTTTCACTCTGCCTTTGTCGAGTAATTCAAGCAGTTGTTGACTTGTTGTTGTTGTTGTTGTTGTTGTTGTGGTGTCTGGATGTGCTGCTTTCTGTGTTTCTGTTCTTTGGGAAACGTTTTCTTAATTTGAATCAGCTTTATTCTGAAGTTACTAAACAACATATTTCGGTTTTACAATTCAGTTTTCACTCTGTCTTTTCCTCAGTTTGAGATATTACCCTTATATCCTCGAGTTTTGGGGAACGTAATAAATGGGGTACTTCCCAGGATGAGAGACTTTGTATTTGTTGTCTTTTAAATATTGAGAATGTCGGCACAGACAGTAACAAACACGTTTGAATATTATATCTCGTGCAAATTATCAGAAAACTAAATATATTACAGATTAGAAGAAGAACCATTTTGTGTGTGTGTGTGTGTGTGTGTGTGTGTGTGTGTGTGTGTGTGTGTGTGTGTGTGTGTGTGTGTGTGTGTGTGTGTGTGTGTGTGTGTGTGTGTGTGTGTGTGTGTGTGTGTGTGTGTGTGTGTGTGTGTGTGTGTGTGTGTGTGTGTGTGTGTGTGTGTGTGTGTGTCATGTGATGAGATTAGAGTGACTCACGTTGTCCGGACCTCAGTGTGCGTGTCATCGCTTCACGGCGCTGACACACTTCCTCCATCATGACACACTTTCCATTTTTACTAATTGGAATAATTAGTGGAGAATGCATTAGCATACAAGTGTATTAGCATGGGTGGTGTTGTATGTGTGTGTGTGTGTGTGTGTGTGTTCAGTAATTTGACCTACTTAAGTGAATCCATAAACATGAAAAGGGGAAAAGGGGAGTCTTGTCAAAATAATAAAGTCTAAAGTTGTATTATATAGTTATTTATGTATAAGGCTGACACTTATTTTCTTGATTAATTTAATCATACCTTATGCTTCGTCTGCTCTAGGGTTTCCACATTGTCTTATTTTATGTTGGTACCTCTCTTTAGAGCTTAATTGCTTTTACTTACATCGCATTATCTGCTTTATCAACCTTTAACTTGCCTAAATAACTGTTTTTAAGCTTTTAATGAACTGTTAATACACTTTATCAGAGATTTGCTTGTTAGATATAGCGACGTTAATGTAAAGTAGTGTAGCTAGTTAGCTTGTTAAATAGTTAGCTAACATTCAAGAGTTAGCTTGTAGTTGTGAAGCTAACGTAAGCTTGCTAACTAGTTGAATATATAGCTAGTTAGCTTGTTAAATAGTAAGCTAACATTCAGTAGTTTGCTTGTTAGTTATGTAGCTAACGTACGCTTGCTAACTAGTTGAATATAAAGCTAGTTAGCTTGTTAAATTGTTAGCTAACATTCAGTAGTTTGCTTGTTAGTTATGTAGCTAACGTACGCTTGCTAACTAGTTGGATATAAAGCTAGTTAGCTTGTTAAATTGTAAGCTAACATTCAGTAGTTTGCTTGTTAGTTATGTAGCTAACGTACGCTTGCTAACTAGTTGGATATAAAGCTAGTTAGCTTGTTAAATAGTAAGCTAACATTCAGTAGTTTGCTAGTTAGTTATGTAGCTAACGTACGCTTGCTAACTAGTTGGATATAAAGCTAGTTAGCTTGTTAAATAGTAAGCTAACATTCAGTAGTTTGCTTCTTAGTTACAGTATGTAGCTAATATATTGCTTGCTAACTAGTTGGATATAAAGCTAGTTAGCTTGTTAAATAGTTGGCTAACATTCAGTAGTTTGCTTGTTAGTTATGTAGCTAATGTAAGCTTGCTAATTAGTTGGATAGCTAGTTAGCTTGTTAAATAGTTAGCTAACGTTCACTAGTTCGCTAGATAGCTAGTTTGATAGATGGATATCTAACCTCTGGTAGCCAGTATGTTAGCTAGTTAGCTTATAAGATAGATAGCTAACATTAGCTAGCTAAGTAGCACACTGACCGGATAATTGATTTTCCTCCAAAAATTGCGTTTACTTGATGAAAAACAAGAAGAAAAACATGGACATTTCACATTTACGAAGCTAGAGGTATTGGTTACCATTTTTGCTGAAAAGTGACTTAAATATCAAAACAGACGCTTTTAAATATCCTCTTCATGACCTTTTTCGTGTGCATCTTAAGGACAAGCAATATCTGTGTGCGAATGAATTCATGTTCTTCATGTATATTAATATGTTTTACCCTGACCTAAAAAAATAATGTCCAAGAATATTAATTCCACAAATTGTTTGTTTGTTTCCAATCCACAATCCTCCCATCATTGCATCTCCGTCCCAACATGTACACATGGGGTTTGTTCGTTTTTTTCTTCTTCTATTATTTTGTGTTGTTTTTGTTGCCCCCACTCATAATATTACTAGATGTACTGTCTTGTCAGGCTGAAGCCGGATTTATGGAGCCTCTACATGCATATGAGGATTAAAACAGTGTTTCTTGGGAAGCATGAGAGCATTACAGCGAGGATTAAACCTCCATCCTGCTTTTCTTGAAAGAAGCCCAGAGGGGGCAGAGGGCCGGGAATAAAACAAAGAATTAAGAGAGGGGGGTTAGGATTCAGCATTATCACGCCACCACTAGGACATACAGCTAACATACAACTAATACCAGAGGTGGAAGAAGAACTCTGTTGTGTTCTTCTTTAAAGGGGCCCCTTTAGTGTCTCTACTTTAAAGAGTCCTCTCCTGCTGATGTTCAGGTGTATATCAGTATGTAGTGTCTCTACTTTAAAGAGTCCTCTCCTGCTGATGTTCAGGTGTATATCAGTATGTAGTGTCTCTACTTTAAAGAGTCCTCTCCTGCTGATGTTCAGGTGTATATCAGTATGTAGTGTCTCTACTTTAAAGAGTCCTCCCTGCTGATGTTCAGGTGTATATCAGTATGTAGTGTCTCTACTTTAAAGAGTCCTCTCCTGCTGATGTTCAGGTGTATATCAGTATGTAGTGTCTCTACTTTAAAGAGTCCTCTCCTGCTGATGTTCAGGTGTATATCAGTATGTAGTGTCTCTACTTTAAAGAGTCCTCTCCTGCTGAAGTTCAGGTGTATATCAGTATGTAGTGTCTCTCCTTTAAAGAGTCCTGTCCTGCTGATGTTCAGGTGTATATCAGTATGTAGTGTCTCTACTTTAAAGAGTCCTCTCCTGCTGAAGTTCAGGTGTATATCAGTATGTAGTGTCTCTCCTTTAAAGAGTCCTGTCCTGCTGATGTTCAGGTGTATATCAGTATGTAGTGTCTCTACTTTAAAGAGTCCTCTCCTGCTGATGTTCAGGTGTATATCAGTGTGTAGTGTCTCTACTTTAAAGAGTCCTCTCCTGCTGATGCTCAGGTGTATATCAGTATGTAGTGTCTCTACTTTAAAGAGTCCTCTCCTGCTGATGTTCAGGTGTATATCAGTATGTAGTGTCTCTACTTTAAAGAGTCCTCTCCTGCTGATGTTCAGGTGTATATCAGTATGTAGTGTCTCTACTTTAAAGAGTCCTCTCCTGCTGATGTTCAGGTGTATATCAGTATGTAGTGTCTCTACTTTAAAGAGTCCTCTCCTGCTGATGTTCAGGTGTATATCAGTGTGTAGTGTCTCTACTTTAAAGAGTCCTCTCCTGCTGATGTTCAGGTGTATATCAGTATGTAGTGTCTCTACTTTAAAGAGTCCTCTCCTGCTGATGTTCAGGTGTATATCAGTATGTAGTGTCTCTACTTTAAAGAGTCCTCTCCTGCTGATGTTCAGGTGTATATCAGTATGTAGTGTCTCTACTTTAAAGAGTCCTCTCCTGCTGATGTTCAGGTGTATATCAGTACGTAGTGTCTCTACTTTAAAGAGTCCTCTCCTGCTGATGTTCAGGTGTATATCAGTACGTAGTGTCTCTACTTTAAAGAGTCCTCTCCTGCTGATGTTCAGGTGTGTATCAGTGTGTAGTGTCTCTTCATGTCTCCATGCTTTAATGTTCAAAAAGCTCTTTATTGCTGCAGCACCTCTTTTCACCCTCTGTCTGAAACCAGAGCCCAGTCTAATCTGATTGGTTAGCTGGCCGGCTCTGTTGTGATTGGTCAACCGCTTAAAGATGTCCCGCCCCTTAGCCTATCACTTACAATGTGTCAGAGCGAGTACTTTCATTTAGAAGCAAATGTATTCGTGGAAAAAAATTGTATTGGCTATGTGTCGACTATGAATATATTTGACGGCCTAATTACTGTTCCTAAATCTAAAAAGTAGTGAAGTATGAAGTACCATAACATGAATATAGTCAGGTAAAGTACAACAACTTTCAATTCATACTCAAGTCAATATCCATCATTCCAATTATGATCAAAAGTCAGTCAGCAATTTCTGTGTGTGTGGTATAAACAGGGAGACCAAACTGCCGTTTCTCACCGTCCCCAAGACTACACATATGTACACATATGTATATACTTTATACATACATACACAAAATTAAAAAGGGACAATAATAAATACAGAAAAATGTGACATGACACGGTTGTAGACGAAAACGGATGAAAGGAATGCTTTTCTCAGCGGCAACCTGTCTTTATGGATCAATTACTGTCCTAATAAATGTCCACTTCTTATAGAGAATGTCCACTCAGTGACAGTAGAAAACAGGCTGTGTTTGGCTCGTGCCCCCCCCCCTCATAGAGCATTACTGAGGGTCTCTCCCCCCCCTCATAGAGCATTACTGAGGGTCTCCCCCCTCAAGAGCATTACGAGGGTCTCCCCCCCCCTCATAGAGCATTACTGAGGGTCTTCCTCCCTCCCTCTCCACCGTGAGAGGTTTCTCAAGTGCTCCTGATACTAATCGGATCAGGGTGACATATTGCTGGGTGAAGGGGATTGTCATGGTCCAACTGGGGCTGTGTGTGTGTGTGTGTGTGTGTGTGTGTGTGTGTGTGTGTGTGTGTGTGTGTGTGTGTGTGTGTGTGTGTGTGTGTGTGTGTGTGTGTGTGTGTGTGTGTGTGTGTGTGTGGTCTATTTCATGTTATATTTGAATTGGATATTATAACGTCTTGTTTCCAGGAGGGTTTATGTTTGTTGTCTCAGTGATGGCAGTGTTTATTTATAGCACATTTTAACACCAAGGCAGTTCAAAAACAAGATTCAAATCAATCAAGACGAAAGAACAACATTGTAAAATCACGTTTAAATACCACAGTTGTCCTGAAAGGGCAGAGTGACGGGTTTGGGACCAGAGTGGATGAGGCTTATCGTAGTAAAAAACTATAATTTGCAGCCACTTGTTGCCCTTTCAAACACTTCTTATGATCAAAACAGAAATCAAACCAAGCTGAAACAGGTATGACAAAGAAGTAAAAAGTGACAAACATGCTGCTTTGTACGTGAACAGTTATTTGAGTCAGTAAAAGGCAACGGCAATCTTCAAACAAGTAGAAGCTGTTGTACCTTTCTGCTTTAACCCTCCTAAATGAAGTCTTCGTTCTCCCATCGTCACCTGAAAGTGTACGCTGTCGCTTCAACCGTCTTTCTGTCATCCTCTGTCACAGTTTTTGACTTCTTAAAATCAGTGATGATATTTGGCATATTGATTGACGAAATCCGTGTTTGTTGGAACGGAGCGCCTCATGAATACGGTTGCCGTGGTGACGCTGCAGTAAATCCTTTTAAGTGAGGAAACACCTGCGTTTCTCTCCTGGCTAAATTCATACGGCTCTTAATGAGCTTTACTGAGCGCCCGCCACCCGGACCTCAGATCCAGACATAAACCAATTATATCTCTCTCCAGCCGCGGCACGGGCCTTTGTCTGAGCCTCCAACACATCCCTTAGTGCGTGTGCACATCTCCGTGAAGTCTACCGAGACATATTCAGTCGATTAGTGTCTCTACCGGGACATGTCTCCATGCTTTATGTCTCCTTTTTAGTGTCTCTACTTTAAAGAGTCCTCTCCTGCTGATGTTCAGGTGTATATCAGTATGTAGTGTCTCTACTTTAAAGAGTCCTCTCCTGCTGATGTTCAGGTGTATATCAGTATGTAGTGTCTCTACTTTAAAGAGTCCTCTCCTGCTGATGTTCAGGTGTATATCAGTATGTAGTGTCTCTACTTTAAAGAGTCCTCTCCTGCTGATGTTCAGGTGTATATCAGTATGTAGTGTTTCTACTTTAAAGAGTCCTCTCCTGCTGATGTTCATGTGTATATCAGTATGTAGTGTCTCTACTTTAAAGAGTCCTCTCCTGCTGATGTTCAGGTGTATATCAGTATGTAGTGTTTCTACTTTAAAGAGTTCTCTCCTGCTGATGTTCAGGTGTATATCAGTATGTAGTGTCTCTACTTTAAAGAGTCCTCTCCTGCTGATGTTCAGGTGTATATCAGTATGTAGTGCCTCTACTTTAAAGAGTCCTCTCCTGCTGATGTTCAGGTGTATATCAGTATTTAGTGTCTCTACTTTAAAGAGTCCTCTCCTGCTGATGTTCAGGTGTATATCAGTATGTAGTGTCTCTACTTTAAAGAGTCCTCTCCTGCTGATGTTCAGGTGTATATCAGTATGTAGTGTTTCTACTTTAAAGAGTCCTCTCCTGCTGATGTTCAGGTGTATATCAGTGTGTAGTGTCTCTACTTTAAAGAGTCCTCTCCTGCTGATGTTCAGGTGTATATCAGTATGTAGTGTCTCTACTTTAAAGAGTCCTCTCCTGCTGATGTTCAGGTGTATATCAGTATGTAGCGTCTCTACTTTAAAGAGTCCTCTCCTGCTGATGTTCAGGTGTATATCAGTATGTAGTGTTTCTACTTTAAAGAGTCCTCTCCTGCTGATGTTCAGGTGTATATCAGTATGTAGTGTCTCTACTTTAAAGAGTCCTCTCCTGCTGATGTTCAGGTGTATATCAGTATGTAGTGTCTCTACTTTAAAGAGTCCTCTCCTGCTGATGTTCAGGTGTATATCAGTGTGTAGTGTCTCTACTTTAAAGAGTCCTCTCCTGCTGATGTTCAGTTGTATATCAGTATGTAGTGTCTCTACTTTAAAGAGTCCTCTCCTGCTGATGTTCAGGTGTATATCAGTATGTAGTGTCTCTACTTTAAAGAGTCCTCTCCTGCTGATGTTCAGGTGTATATCAGTATGTAGAGTCTCTACTTTAAAGAGTCCTCACCTGCTGATGTTCAGGTGTATGTCAGTATGTAGCGTCTCTACTTTAAAGAGTCCTCTCCTGCTGATGTTCAGGTGTATGTCAGTATGTAGCGTCTCTACTTTAAAGAGTCCTCTCCTGCTGATGTTCAGGTGTATGTCAGTATGTAGCGTCTCTACTTTAAAGAGTCCTCACCTGCTGATGTTCAGGTGTATATCAGTATGTAGCGTCTCTACTTTAAAGAGTCCTCTCCTGCTGATGTTCAGGTGTATATCAGCATGTAGTGTCTCTACTTTAAAGAGTCCTCTCCTGCTGATGTTCAGGTGTATATCAGTATGTAGTGTCTCTACTTTAAAGAGTCCTCTCCTGCTGATGTTCAGGTGTATATCAGAATGTAGTGTCTCTACTTTAAAGAGTCCTCTCCTGCTGATGTTCAGGTGTATATCAGTGTGTAGTGTCTCTACTTTAAAGAGTCCTCTCCTGCTGATTTTCAGGTGTATATCAGTATGTAGTGTCTCTACTTTAAAGAGTCCTCTCCTGCTGATTTTCAGGTGTATATCAGTATGTAGTGTCTCTACTTTAAAGAGTCCTCTCCTGCTGATTTTCAGGTGTATATCAGTATGTAGTGTCTCTACTTTAAAGAGTCCTCTCCTGCTGATTTTCAGGTGTATATCAGTATGTAGTGTCTCTACTTTAAAGAGTCCTCTCTAAAAGGCCTCGGGGACAAAGGTATAAGCAAATCAGTGAGTCTGGTTAAGTGGTCGGTGTAACACACAGATCCTGTTAGAGGGTGATGAACAGACGGCTGAGCAGTGTGTGTGCGTGTGTGTGTGTGTGACAATTTAAAAAGACTCGTTGATGCAAAACAAAACGGGTCATCACATGTTGAACTCTCTGCCGTCTGCGCTCCTTTTTTTTAATTCTCAGATTCACTTTGTAGAAATCTTTAACCCCCGTGCACTTAGACGACTTTGACTTAAAAAGAAATAGTAAGGGTTGTGCTTTACCTTGCTCTGTTGTTTGAAGGGTGTAAAACAAAGGCAATCCTCATCAAATGACCTGCTAAATATTGTTTAAATTAAATAAATAAACAAAAGTGACTTTACTCGTGTCCTAGTTGAGTCGAAGGAGAATCTAGATTTTACATTTTCTAATTTTCCAATCAGGCTGAGTGATTAATCCACAGATCACTCGTGCAATGATCGTTCCAGTATCTGCAGACGTAACCATGGACGTAACCATGGACGTAACCATGGACGTCGCGTGTTTGCCCGTCTGTATTTCTGAGAAACGCCACCATTATCATCATTATCATAAACGGCTGCACAGACAGGCTTACGGTAAGAATAGGAGGCACCTTAACCCCATGCATTAAAGCGCTTTACTCCTCAGACATCAGCTGGTTCTATCGTGTGTGTGTGTGTGTGTGTGTGTGTGTCACTCTGTCATCACTGGATTTCCTCGGCGCGGTGTTTCCTTTCCGTTGTGGCTGTTTCCATGGTGGTGCAGCTCTGCAGGATGTAAACACACATCAGGAGGAGAGGGACTCTGGATAAGTGGCTGTTAGTGGCTTAGGAAAGTGATCTTAATGAAGGCTGCGGCTTAGTGCGGCTGCTGTCACATTTACACCGTTTCTCTACCGGGAACACACTAACCACAGCTTCTGTGTGCAGTTAGCTCGAGGCTACGCTAACATGTACACACATCCTTTATTGAAGTCGAAGTACAGATACTCGTGTTTAAAAATACTCAGAAGTACTGACTAAACTTCTTTACTCAAGTGAAAGTAAAGAGGCTTTGAAGTGCACTTCAGTAGAAAGTACCCATAGCTAGCAGCTGCTTTAAAGAGTACCTGACCTCCCTTTATATCAATAGAACAATAATGTCATCGTTAGCTAATGAATGTTTCCATGGTGACCAACGGCAACATGACAACGTTTCCATTGGTCCCTCTTCTTTAGAGAAGACCAGGAAGTGATGGATACACGGATCGTGTTCCAACCAATAGGCACGCAGTGACTCTAAAGAATAATGACCACGCACCAACACACATTCAGACTAAAGGAACCAGCTGTTTGGAAAATGAGAGAAGTAGAAAGTACAGGTATTTGAGTTCAACATGTAAGAAGTAGAAAGTACAGGTATTTGAGTTCAACATGAGAGAAGTAGAAAGTACAAGTATTTGAGTTCAACATGAGAGAAGTAGAAAGTACAGGTATTTGAGTTCAACATGAGAGAAGTAGAAAGTACAGGTATTTGAGTTCAACATGTGAGAAGTAGAAAGTACAGGTATTTGAGTTCAACATGTGAGAAGTAGAAAGTACAGGTATTTGAGTTCAACATGAGAGAAGTAGAAAGTACAGGTATTTGGGTTCAACATGTAAGAAGTAGAAAGTACAGGTATTTGAGTTCAACATGTGAGAAGTAGAAAGTACAGGTATTTGGGTTCAACATGTGAGAAGTAGAAAGTACAGGTATTTGAGTTCAACATGTAAGAAGTAGAAAGTACAGGTATTTGGGTTCAACATGTGAGAAGTAGAAAGTACAGGTATTTGAGTTCAACATGAGAGAAGTAGAAAGTACAGGTATTTGAGTTCAACATGTAAGAAGTAGAAAGTACAGGTATTTGGGTTCAACATGTAAGAAGTAGAAAGTTCAGGTATTTGTGTTCAACATGTAAGAAGTAGAAAGTACAGGTATTTGAGTTCAACATGTAAGAAGTAGAAAGTTCAGGTATTTGTGTTCAACATGTAAGAAGTAGAAAGTACAGGTATTTGAGTTCAACATGTAAGAAGTAGAAAGTACAGGTATTTGGGTTCAACATGTGAGAAGTAGAAAGTTCAGGTATTTGTGTTCAACATGTAAGAAGTAGAAAGTACAGGTATTTGAGTTCAACATGTAAGAAGTAGAAAGTACAGGTATTTGAGTTCAACATGTAAGAAGTAGAAAGTACAGGTATTTGGGTTCAATATGTAAGAAGTAGAAAGTACAGGTATTTGAGTTCAACATGTAAGAAGTAGAAAGTTCAGGTATTTGTGTTCAACATGTAAGAAGTAGAAAGTACAGGTATTTGAGTTCAACATGTAAGAAGTAGAAAGTACAGGTATTTGAGTTCAACATGTAAGAAGTAGAAAGTACAGGTATTTGGGTTCAATATGTAAGAAGTAGAAAGTACAGGTATTTGAGTTCAACATGTAAGAAGTAGAAAGTTCAGGTATTTGTGTTCAACATGTAAGAAGTAGAAAGTACAGGTATTTGAGTTCAACATGTAAGAAGTAGAAAGTACAGGTATTTGGGTTCAACATGTAAGAAGTAGAAAGTACAGGTATTTGAGTTCAACATGTAAGAAGTAGAAAGTACAGGTATTTGAGTTCAACATGTAAGAAGTAGAAAGTACAGTTATTTGTGTTCAACATGTAAGAAGTAGAAAGTACAGGTATTTGAGTTCAACATGAGAGAAGTAGAAAGTACAGGTATTTGTGTTCAACATGTAAGAAGTAGAAAGTACAGGTATTTGTGTTCAACATGTAAGAAGTAGAAAGTACAGGTATTTGAGTTCAACATGTAAGAAGTAGAAAGTACAGGTATTTGAGTTCAACATGTAAGAAGTAGAAAGTACAGGTGTTTGGGTTCAACATGTAAGAAGTAGAAAGTACAAGTATTTGTGTTCAACATGTAAGAAGTAGAAAGTTCAGGTATTTGTGTTCAACATGTGAGAAGTAGAAAGTACAGGTATTTGAGTTCAACATGTGAGAAGTAGAAAGTACAGGTATTTGTGTTCAACATGTAAGAAGTAGAAAGTACAGGTATTTGAGTTCAACATGTGAGAAGTAGAAAGTACAGGTATTTCTGTTCAACGTGTAAGAAGTAGAAAGTACAGGTATTTGAGTTCAACATGTAAGAAGTAGAAAGTACAGGTATTTGAGTTCAACATGTAAGAAGTAGAAAGTACAGGTATTTGTGTTCAACATGTAAGAAGTAGAAAGTACAGGTATTTGAGTTCAACATGTGAGAAGTAGAAAGTACAGGTATTTGTGTTCAACATGTGAGAAGTAGAAAGTACAGGTATTTGTGTTCAACATGTAAGAAGTAGAAAGTACAGGTATTTGAGTTCAACATGTAAGAAGTAGAAAGTACAGGTATTTGAGTTCAACATGTAAGAAGTAGAAAGTACAGGTATTTGAGTTCAACATGTAAGAAGTAGAAAGTACAGGTATTTGTGTTCAACATGTAAGAAGTAGAAAGTACAGGTATTTGGGTTCAACATGTGAGAAGTAGAAAGTACAGGTATTTCTGTTCAACGTGTAAGAAGTAGAAAGTACAGGTATTTGAGTTCAACATGTAAAAAGTAGAAAGTACAGGTATTTGGGTTCAACATGTAAGAAGTAGAAAGTACAGGTATTTGAGTTCAACATGTAAGAAGTAGAAAGTACAGGTATTTGGGTTCAACATGTAAGAAGTAGAAAGTACAGGTATTTGAGTTCAACATGTAAGAAGTAGAAAGTACAGGTATTTGAGTTCAACATGTAAGAAGTAGAAAGTACAGGTATTTGAGTTCAACATGTAAGAAGTAGAAAGTACAGGTATTTGGGTTCAACATGTAAGAAGTAGAAAGTACAGGTATTTGTGTTCAACATGTAAGAAGTAGAAAGTACAGGTATTTGGGTTCAACATGTGAGAAGTAGAAAGTACAGGTATTTCTGTTCAACGTGTAAGAAGTAGAAAGTACAGGTATTTGAGTTCAACATGTAAGAAGTAGAAAGTACAGGTATTTGAGTTCAACATGTAAGAAGTAGAAAGTACAGGTATTTAGTGTTCAACATGTAAGAAGTAGAAAGTACAGGTATTTGAGTTCAACATGTGAGAAGTAGAAAGTACAGGTATTTGTGTTCAACATGTGAGAAGTAGAAAGTACAGGTATTTGAGTTCAACATGTAAGAAGTAGAAAGTACAGGTATTTGGGTTCAACATGTAAGAAGTAGAAAGTACAGGTATTTGTGTTCAACATGTAAGAAGTAGAAAGTACAGGTATTTGGGTTCAACATGTGAGAAGTAGAAAGTACAGGTATTTCTGTTCAACATGTAAGAAGTAGAAAGTACAGGTATTTGAGTTCAACATGTAAGAAGTAGAAAGTACAGGTATTTGGGTTCAACATGTAAGAAGTAGAAAGTACAGGTATTTGAGTTCAACATGTAAGAAGTAGAAAGTACAGGTATTTGAGTTCAACATGTAAGAAGTAGAAAGTACAGGTGAAATGTACAGTGTTGGGAAAAGTCCAGTCATTCCTAGTCATTGTTTTGTACATTCAGAGAGTTCAACCCACACGTCCAGCATTACAGATGATGTGTGTATCGTCCCCGTGTTTCAAACCACTCCAAAATAACAATGGGTCTCAGGGTTTGTGTTCATTTGGACATTTGTTTGAGGACAAGACTATCTCGTCTCATATCATCGGCTTCATTCCTTCTTGCATCTCACCTGCTTCCAAATCGCCACTTATTTCATCGTAGTTCCTTAAATGTACTTCCTGCTTTCACTGTTCTCCGTTGTTCTGCAGTTCTTTCCGGGCCGCCTGGTGGTGATGAACCTCCTGAAGTCTGTGAACACTCGACTGCAGAACCACACTGGAAACGAGATGTCCTACGAGACCTTCAGAGAGTGGCTGGACAACGAAGACCAGGTGAGTCAACACTGAGATGTTTAGATACATATACAATCGAGTGGTGCGGGAACGTGACTCAAAACAGGAAATGCATGACCAATGAGGCAGTGTGTGTGTGTGTGTGTGTGGTGTGTGTGTGTGTGTGTGTGGTGTGTGTGTGTGTGTGTGTGTGTGTGTGTGTGTGTGTGTGTGTGTGTGGTGTGTGTGTGTGTGTGTGTGTGTGTGTGTGTGGTGTGTGTGTGTGGGTGTGTGTGTGTGTGTGACTAGAGCCTGCATGCCTCTAGAATCGGTCTGGGCAGCATCTAGCCAACAGTTCCCAGTGTGTGTGTGTGTGTGTGTGTGTGTGTGTGTGTGGGACTAGAGCCTGCATGCCTCTAGTCCCGCCCCCCCACTGCAAATTGAAAGACTCACTTACTTACATCATTAGCTTTTAGCAGGCAACTCAATGGATCAATGAATCAATGGGAAGGTATGAATAGACTTCGGCCTCAGAGGAAATGAACTCACACACACACACACACACACACACACACACCAAATCTTTACTATTGACATGTGAGTAACCCTGTCAATCACAGCGGCGGTGGCGATGCAGTGCGGCGAGAGAAACGACTTTATGTCAGAGAAAGTATGTTATTGGATTCAACCGAGGCTGCTGGATAGAGATCTGGATAGCTGGTTCATTAGCGGAGCGCGGAGCCATTAACCCGACATCGACTGGGTATCGATCAGGACAACTAGCAGCCGGTTTCATTAAGTTGAACAGGTTGGGAGAGCACGTACTTCCAGAGGAGAACGCTGCCTCTGCGTTTTTATAATTGTCCACAGATTGCACGAAAAGGCCAAAAGGGTTAACGTGTTCACGTCTCTGTGAATACTCTCCAACTTCCCAACGCCTTCTGTGCGAATAGAGAGGTACTAAACACGGCCGTGTGCATGGTTCAGGGAGTCATGGATACAAGAGAAGGTAGCTGCATTCCCTTACATACAGACAAAGTAATCAGATTACTGTTACCTGTCTAAAAATGTGGATTTCTAGTAGGGGTGTAACGGTTCACAGAAGTCACGGCTCGGTTCGTACCTCGGTTTGGGGGTCACGGTTCGGTACAACAAGAAAAAGCAAAAAAAAAGTCCCAAATGCATAATTCTAGGTTTGTTGTTATTTATTTTTGAACAGTAGAGCAAGTTTCAGTCTCAAAATAAGGAACTCTGACATTTTGAATAATTAACTGTATTAAACAGTTAAAAACAAACCACACACTCAGATGGCCATATTATCTATAATGGCTGATGTCATAAGAAAGTGTTTCCAGAGCGCAAAGTCGTTGAAAAACATTATGCCAAAAGCTTCCGTTATTTATTTGGTCTCTCGGCTCTCATGTCTCTTGGCTTCTTAAAAACCGCGGGGATCAGCTGTTGAACTGCTGCTGTCTTTCACCAGGCTCCGGTGATTGGAACATCTGGGTGATCCCTTCTGATATGATTTAGCGTGTTTGGCGTGTGTCACCATTAGCATACCGCACCGCTGTCGAGCCACGCCGACACACCGTCCCTCGTCCGATCCACCACTCGCACACTTCATCGTTATTGTAGTCCACAGGAAATGTTCCCACACAGCTGATTCAAAAGAAGCAGGTGGGTTCTAGCTCCTGAGTGTTATCTGAAATCGCCATACTAACTTTTATTCTTCTTGTATTTAGTTCGTTTTGTTGTTGTTTCTTCTTGTTCTTCATTTGTTGTTTAACTGGCAAACAGCTTTTAGGCGCAGTACCGCCCCCTGGAGTATAAATAGTGTAGTGGATGCTGCCCTGAATGACAGACTTTTTTCCCACGCGTATTCGTCGTGTGACTGCATGTGCCGAACCGTGACGTCCGAACCGTGGCGGTACGGGACGAATACGGATACCGTTACACCCCTAATTTCTAGCAGCATTACAATGTTAGTAAAAACCTAGTAAAAGCATCAGCTGTTTTCTCTTCTCTGTGAGCTGTGCTGTTCTCTAATGCCCTCAGTGTGAATCTATCTCTTCTGTCTGATTCTGCTTTAAGGTTTTCTCTGTCTTTGCTTCATCTGTTCTGTTTTTAATTCAGCAGGTGAACCTCCGTGTTCATAAAACAGTGTGTGTGAGCTTAACTGTGTGTGTTGAACTCCGCTCAGATCTCCTCCCCGCTTGTTGAAACTGTAGTCTGTGCTCAGTGCTCTGTGTCGGCTGAATCTGCTTCATGAAAGGCAGGTTTATTATTTATTTATATTTATTGGCTTTGCATTTGATGTTGAGGTAATCCAACAGTAACAGAAAGTAATCAGGTTACTTTCATATTGGGATTGAATATAGACCCATTTACATGCACACACACCTCGGGTATAACAGGGCCCCTTTAACAGCGTCTTCATCCTTTCACTAAGTTTCATGAACCGGTGGTTTTCCTGTAATCCTGCGGACAGACAAAGAAAGCCAACGTGAGAGCAGACCCTCCTCCGCCCCTCTCTGCTGACTCAGACAATAGGAATCAACGCGCTGCTCTTTTCTTGGGACGATCAGACAAATGCAGAGTAGCTCCACACTGATCCGTTAAGCCTTGTCTTTGTGTCCCTCTTCCCCTCCGTCACTAATGTGTGTGTGTGCGTGTGTGTGTGTGTTCCTCAGTCCTTAGACACTGCTCTGCCTGAAGGTGAGAGGTGGGTGGGCTGCCAGGGGTCAGTTCCCCACCTGAGACGCTATCCCTGTGGGATCTGGACTCTGTTCCACGTCCTCACCGTCCAGGCCAAGAACACAGGAGGCACAGGTACACACACACACACACACACACACACACACACACACAGGATGTTTTTACCATAATTATTTTTCACTTTTTTCTCCCGCTTGTTTTGTCCTTTTTGCCACAGCTCAAATTGAGCCTAATTGTGACTGTGTGAAAAGGGATTATGTTAGATTAGGGGAATGTGAGTGGTTAATAAAACAGACAGAAGACCGGAGGCAGGGATGTTAATCTACCCTCAACACACACACACACACACACACACACACACACACACACACACACACACACACACACACAGGGGTTAATCCCGAGGTTTACGGACCGTCATGTGACCTGCAGATGGACCGGCCAAAAAAGGGGCGTCCATCTGGCCCCCCACAGACCACCAGCTTAATGTGCAAATACACACACACTGTACATAAATGACCATACACACAAAGCATTCATTCACACACACACACACACACACACACATTATTAACGGTGTGAACACACGTTTAACACATCCATATTACCGCAAAGCGCACACGCACACTTTGAGCTCGGTTCATGCGAAGGTCCTTGTTAGAAACATCTCCCTGGTCCCCGGCTTGAGCTTCTCCTCAGGATCCATGTGTCTGGGATCCTCTCCAGAAGGGAAGGAGTCATCACATACAGAGACTAGTTCCTGAGCAGTGTCCTTCACATGCTGATATCCAAGAGAGGGAGTCACACAGTCACAAGATGGAGGAACAGAAAGCAGTATTCAATGTTTACTTCAGATCAGCTCCACGTCAGAAATGAGCATGCTTGATGTCTCTCTCCATAGAGGCTGAGTCATCATGTTCATCACATAGCTATCATCTGCCTCAAGCAGTCCTGATGCTCTTCTGGGTCATCAGACATCCTGTCATGTTCACAGCTGCAGTTGGGACACTTTGTAGCATGCTGCTCTCATGTTGGAGGAGGACATTCAGTGTTCTCCCTACAGTCCTGCTAAACCACAACAAAAGCAAACGGCTCAAGGAAAATATGTTAGTGGACGGTTGCAGCCCTGAGACAACAGCATGGCCACCATTCACACACAGGGTTAACTGGGTTTAATCTCCAGATTGGGTTATCCCATTGGAACGGATAATTCATCTCAATATGGGGTTAACCCAGCTCTCGGTGACTCCTGGCCCACATTACCGTGGGAATCCAGGGAGCTGCGGACCCTCAGCGGCTTTAATGAGCTTTCATGGTACAGCGCAGGTTAACAGAACACTTTAGAAACCAGCCAGATTTACAAGAGCAGGTGATTGTGCTTTATATAAGAGATAATGACAGGTTTCTATTTGATGAGAGGAGGTAATCCAGGAGATGGGAACTCTTCTAATCATGTTGTGTTTTCCTCAAAAAATGTTAACTCTAATATTGAGTGCTGTAGGATTGAGATCATTCAGCTTTTGCCACTTCTGGTTCCCTCATGTCAAAGTAAAAGGTTGCATGGGTTTTGGATAGATGCCTGAAATAAGGTCTGTGGTTAACACGCGCTGAAGAGATTTTAAAGTTTTGTTCTATGACATCAAAATATGTCAGTAAATACCCCACTGGAGAATTAAAGGGTTGCTAACAAGAGTCTAAATGAGACGACTAAACGTCATCACGCCCAACATTAGCCACCTTTAGCTTAGCGGTGGTGACGTGAAGTCATGTGACCGTGCTGTAGTTAGTTTATAGCCCAACATTAGCCGCCTTTAGCTTAGCGGTGGTGACGTGAAGTCATGTGACCGTGCTGTAGTTCCTTTATAGCCCAATATTAGCCGCCTTTAGCTTAGCGGTGGTGACGTGAAGTCATGTGACTGTGCTGTAGTTCCTTTATAGCCCAACATTAGCCACCTTTAGCTTAGCGGTGGTGACGTGAAGTCATGTGACCGTGCTGTAGTTCCTTTATAGCCCAACATTAGCATCCTTTAGCTTAGCGGTGGTGACGTGAAGTCATGTGACCGTGCTGTAGTTCCTTTATAGCCCAACATTAGCCTCCTTTAGCTTAGCGGTGGTGACGTGAAGTCATGTGACCGTGCTATAGTTCCTTTATAGCCCAACATTAGCCTCTTTTAGCTTAGCGGTGGTGACGTGAAGTCATGTGACCGTGCTGTAGTTCCTTTATAGCCCAACATTAGCCACCTTTAGCTTAGCGGTGGTGACGTGAAGTCATGTGACCGTGCTGTAGTTCCTTTATAGCCCAACATTAGCCACCTTTAGCTTAGCGGTGGTGACGTGAAGTCATGTGACCGTGCTGTAGTTCGTTTATAGCCCAACATTAGCCGCCTTTAGCTTAGCGGTGGTGACGTGAAGTCATGTGACATGCTGTAGTTCCTTTATAGCCCAACCTTAGCCACCTTTAGCTTAGCGGTGGTGACGTGAAGTCATGTGACCGTGCTGTAGTTCCTTTATAGCCCAACATTAGCCACCTTTAGCTTAGCGGTGGTGACGTGAAGTCATGTGACCGTGCTGTAGTTCCTTTATAGCCCAACATTAGCCACCTTTAGCTTAGCGGTGGTGACGTGAAGTCATGTGACCGTGCTGTAGTTCGTTTATAGCCCAACATTAGCCTCCTTTAGCTTAGCGGTGGTGACATGAAGTCATGTGACCGTGCTGTACTTCCTTTATAGCCCAACATTTAGCCCACCTTTAGCTTAGCGGTGGTGACGTGAAGTCATGTGACCGTGCTGTAGTTCCTTTATAGCCCAACATTAGCCCCCTTTAGCTTAGCGGTGGTGACGTGAAGTCATGTGACCGTGCTGTAGTTCCTTTATAGCCCAACATTAGCCTCTTTTAGCTTAGCGGTGGTGACGTGAAGTCATGTGACCGTGCTGTAGTTCCTTTATAGCCCAACATTAGCCGCCTTTAGCTTAGCGGTGGTGACGTGAAGTCATGTGACCGCGCTGTAGTTCCTTTATAGCCCAACATTAGCCGCCTTTAGCTTAGCGGTGGTGATTTCTGTGGTAATCTGAAACCCTAGGGGAAAATCCCATTCACCTTTTGGTGGAAGGAACTGGTTCTATGCTTACTTTGGGGCTGGCCTACAAAAATATGTAATTACTGCAGCACTTTTACCAAAGACATTAAACCAAACTCATATAAAGTAACAATATCAGTAAATAGAAGGAGTTTAAGATCTTTTTTTACTTTTAAAGCCACATTCCTCATTGTGACCTTATAGCTGATGCTTAATAAAATACCCTGTGATTCCCCTCCAGACCCCCAGGAGGTGCTGAGTGCGATGAGAAACTACGTGCACAGCTTCTTCGGCTGCAGGGATTGTGCCGAGCACTTTCAGACCATGGCGACGGAGAGTCTGTCGGAGGTGAACACGTTCTCAGCCGCCGTCCTGTGGCTGTGGTCCAGACACAACCGCGTCAACAACAGAGTGGCAGGTAGGAGGCACCATCAACAACTCACCTGTTCACCATGGCCTTTGACCCCTAACCCGTCACAGCCAAGCCCCCAGGAAGTGCTCCGGACTCTGAGGAAAATATTCGTAGTGGCCAAACGGCAGTACTTCGATGTTTGGAAGCTGGGGTGGTGGAAGCAGGAGGTGGAAGCTGGGGTGGAAGCTGGGGTGGTGGATGCTGGGGTGGAAGCTGGGGTGGAAGCTGGGGTGGTGGATGCTGGGGTGGAAGCTGGGGTGGAAGCTGGGGAGGAAGCTGGGGTGGAAGCTGGGGTGGAGCTGGGGTGGAAGCTGGGGTGGAAGCTGGGGTGGAAGCTGGGGTGGAAGCTGGGGTGGAAGCTGGGGTGGAAGCTGGAGTGGAAGCTGGGGTGGAAGCTGGGGAGGAAGCTGGGGTGGAAGCTGGGGTGGAAGCTGGGGTGGAAGCTGGGGTGGAAGTTGAGGTGGAAGCTGGAGTGGAAGCTGGGGTGGAAGCTGGGGAGGAAGCTGGGTGGAAGCTGGGGTGGAAGCTGGGGAGGAAGCTGGGGAGGAAGCTGGGAGGAAGCTGGGGAGGAAGCTGGGTGGAAGCTGGGGAGGAAGCTGGGTGGAAGCTGGGGTGGAAGCTGGGGTGGAAGCTGGGGTGGAAGCCGGGGTGGAAGCCGGGGTGGAAGCTGGGAGGGCAGCTGGGGGTGGAAGCTGGGGTGGAAGCCCATTTCAGTCAGACAACTCGCGTGTTTCTTTAACACATCCTTTCCTCTTTCCTCACTCCTCTGAGGTACTTAGCAACAGAGATGGGAAGTAACTAAGTACATTTACTAAGTACTGTCCTTCAATCCTTCACCTTTTCCTCCTCTCCTCACTCCTCTTCTCTCCTCACCTTTTAGGACCTTTTATTGTCGACGTTCCGTTTCCTCTCACGGTCAGTTGGTCTTTATAATAGGACTAAGAGGGGGTGAGGAGGGGTGAGGAGGGGGTGAGGAGGGGTGAGGAGGGGTGAGGAGGGGTGAGGATGTAAGGATGTATCCCCAGATCAGACACCAGCTGTCCCCCCGTCTTAGTCCTCAGAGTATCATCTGCTTCTGCCTCCTGACCCCCACATCCTCCTCCTCCTCCTCCTCCTCCTCCTCCTCCTCCTCCTCCTCCTCCTCCTCCTCCTCCTCCTCCTGGTTCTCTCCCACACCCTCTCTGACCTCCAACGCCTCACACACTCGTTAGTCATCAAACTTTGTATTCACATATCCTCAAGACGTACCCCGCCCCTTCACGCCACACGTGATTTATTCCCTTATCTTTGATTTGCATTTTAAAGACTTGTATAGTTACAGGACACGCCCAACGACATGCAATACAGTTATAACTTTGAGAAATTACAATTAAATGTGTGTGTCTTTGAAGAGTCAATGTGGAACGTAAACAATCAACAACAAAAGTTGAAAAGTCGGTACAAAAATAAATATAAAAGGATATATAATACAATGTAGTATTAGAGAGAAGTATTGAAACCAAATGTAACTACTAAACATCCATCTGAATGCCCCGCTTACTAACCTTCCGTAGGTCATGCTAAAGGTGTATTTGCATCAGATATTCCCCTCAAATTCCTTAAAGAGCCTGTGACACGGTTTTCCCCCATCATCCAAACCCATACATTTGAGTACATATTGTCCCCTTGAAAACCGTTACTGAACTGATTTTGGATATTTGTACTTTGATAACCATTAATCTGCCTTCAATGTTGACAATTTTCTGGATCTTCTCGCGGATTCTTCAAGTCCCGCCAAATGATGGGTGACGTCATTGCGGGCACAGCGCTCCAGCTGCACCGTCCAGGATCCCAGCATCTGCATGTAAACCTTTATATATATACAGTCAGATGTAAACGCACGATGGTGCACACAGCAGCAAGCTCAGACAACGATGACAGGTTAATGTTGAACGTGTCTGAGAGCTCATATGAGGCTGAAGGATCGGTTTATGTTGTATCTGTTAGAAGTTTAGGAATGAGGTGCGTCAATATGGGCGATCATATGGTCATGGAGCCAGTGGTGGAATGGGACTACAAATCATCCCGGGACTCTCGACCGGCCCACTTCGGTACCGCTAGTAAATTGTCAACGGGGGGAGTGGGGATGTCAGGGGCGGCAGGTGCTGTATATAGTAAATGTAAATATGTAAATATGTGTGTCACTGCATCCTGGTAAAATACAAATATAATGTATAATGTCTGTGTCTTTGACATTAGCGCTGCTAGCCACCTGTGCCCTGTACTACGAAGCCAGTTCAACAGACCCTGGATATGTTTGAGTAACAAACAAACGAACAACAACAAACTAACAAACGAGATCTCGCTGAGCGGTCCGACGACGCTGGTTATCAACTCGGTAAATCAAGCCAGGGTTTCTCTCTCCAGCTGAGAGCGCGTTCACGTCTAAGACACGCGTGGATCTGACTTTAATTACATTTGTCTCGAGTGTTTCGTCAACATAATGTGTTAAATAATACTTCTGCATCCAGTCTGTGACACTGTGAGTGTTGCACGGCCAGATGAGGCTGGAGAAGCTGACTCAGATAAGGAAATATATGATATATTATGATATTATATGATCGATGATCTGAGTGATGATGTGATATGAATGATAAGTGCGACACGTCGGCGTCTTCTCTGCATACGGCAGTTTAAACTGTATTTCCTTTATCCTGTAATATGACTTGAGAGATTTAAACTCCGCACACTGAGTTGATCTCTTTTCTATAGACGCCGGAGGCGGGCAGCGTCAGGTAAAATAATTTATTTAGCCTTCTCAAACCTGAGCCTCACGCGCCGCCTATGGGGGATGTGCTGGTGACTTATCCGACCGGCCCACTTCGGTACCGGCCCATCGGGATTCGTCCCCGCACACAGCCCACGTAAACTGTCAACGGGGGGAGCCTCGCTGCGGGGAAACGGTGGACCTAGTGTCCCGATCGGAGTGGGAATAATAATAATAATCCGTGCATTTTATCCATTAATTTCCCCAACACTGTGGTAAAAAAAACACACGTTTAATCCATGTTGTTGGTGTATTACAACTACAAAAAGCATCAGTTTGTTTTCTCATCAGGAAATGCAGACCGGCTCAAACAAACGATTTTTAATCATCATCCTCAAGATCATTTAATGTATCATATGTTCGCCGAATTGACATGAAAGCACTAATAAATGTAGTTTCATCCACTTGAGTTTACAACCACAAACATAATCGATTTGTTTTTATATCACATCCGACGGGAGGAAATTCAGCAGCTCTCACTCCCGATTTTTAATCCTAATGTAATCATCATCTTCACCACGATCATGTATGTTTATGTTCGCCGAATTGACATGAAAGCACTGACAAATATGAATATACTGTAGTCAACTTCATTAAAACGTTATTAACGTGCCTAATCTCAGTAATTCACCATTTCTACGCATGACACAACACACTTTGTCCGTGTTTGGCTCTCGAAGCGTTCCCGCATTGACGTCACTTCCGGCTTCCCCCAAAACTTCAAAATGAGTCGAAGGAATTTCCCCGCGATGTTCGAAATTATTGATATTTAACGGAACGGTATCGCTTTTTCTTTTTTAAACTGACGGTTCGAGATTACTAGTAGACCAATATTTCATTGCACAACAGTTGTTGGGATGGTGTCACAGGCTCTTTAAGTCCTCACTTTATATATAAGTGTACAAAGTTCCTCTGTTATAGCAGATCCGTCTCTACTGAGTATTAAACCGCTTCTCGTTCGTCAAGAAAAACGTAACTTTGGTTTCAGATTCTCTCCGTCCATGAGAAGCACCAGCGCTTTCCCTTCTAGCTCCGAGCTGGAGCTTTTCTGGTCCCGCTCTGTTCACACCGCAGAGCCGGGCTGGTGCTGCCGCTGCTGCGTCATGACGTCACCGTTTACACCGCTGATTTGCTCCCCAACGGCGCTCACAACAACAACAACAACAACGGGGACTGCGTCGGGTCGATGATCGTGGTGCTTTTAAAGCAACGCCAGATTAAATTAAATAACGACTTCTCCAACCTTATACTTTTCAACCCGTGCAGCCCATGTGTTGATTCCATCCGATAGCTGCTATAATACTAAACAAAGCGTCCGCCTCTCTCCACGATGATCGATGACAGCGAACGGACGGTCAAAGTAAGGCACGAATAAACAGAACCACACGAAGCCTGGTTAGTTAGCAGGCATGACGAGACTCTTCAGTCGACCCATGTTCAGGGGAGGTGGGTTTAGTGTCCTGCACGCCTCGACGCAAGAGAGACGTAAGCGACGCCGCCTCTTAGCCCCGAAGCTCTTGCCTCTAGGCCGACAATTTTTTTTGGAGCTGGAAGTGAACCGGATTCCGGAGCCTCTGCGGTGTGAACAGGAAAAACCGGTGCTTTTCAGGCTCCAGCTCCGAGCCGGCGCTGAAAACGCGTTGGTGTGAAAGGGGCACTCAGCCCTAAGTGAACAATCCCACTACCGATAATGAGTGAGAAACAGAGAGCTCACATGTGGCTCCTACAGAGTGTAATATCTTTGGCTGTGTGACTGCTTGAAGATAATAGCCGGATGAATTGCCAATAAATATGATTGAGTTTTGCCGCCTAAATGCAAAGTACATGCAGATAGAGAGTACCGTACTTTCCGGACTATAAAGCGCACCTGCATATGAGCCGCAGCAGCTAAACTGTCCGTCTGTCTCGCTCTCGTTCCGTCTCTCGGTTCCACTTTTACTTTGGCGCGCTACCTGTCTAACGGCCCCGACACACGGCGGCGTGCGTTGCCGCTTCAACGCTTCTGCCCATTCACTTGGAATGGGGTGACGTCACGATTCGCCGAACTGCATTGTGGGAGCAAAGCGTAGCTTCTCTCGCGGTGCTCGCTGCAAAAGTAGAGCAATGTTCTACTTTTGCCGCCTCAACGGAGACGTCAGCCAATCAAATCCCTCGTATGTAAATCTGACAGTACAAGCACTAGCCAATCAAACCGGGTGTATGTTGGGAGAGCCAGACCGCAGTTATTTCCCATATGTCAACAAAAGGAGGAGAAAATGATCGTGGCGGTAGGGAACATACAGGGATACAAACCGGAGGAGCCAGGCATGGGGGGAGGGGGCAGAGACAGTGGAGGGAGGGGGCAGAGACAGTGGGGGAAAGTGGTAGGTTTTCGCCTATTAGGGGAGTTTATATCCAGTGTATTCCGTTTGAATGGACAGCTAGCAAGCATAGACAGTATATTTAGCCAGCATGGATGTAGCATGAATGCTTTGCTTTGTATGTCAGGGGCGGGACATTCATGTGGTTGGTTGTTGGTCGGGCTGCTCGCGCTGACTCCCCAAGCTCAAGACACGCCCACCGCCAAGCGGCAACGCACGCCGCCGTGTGTAGGGCCCGTCACTCTTTTCCGGCCTCCAGCTTTTCCTGCTGGAGCCCGCCGCTTAAAGGTGGCGGGCGCGGACCGGTCCTAGAGCCCGTAGTGTTAAAGGTGGTTAATTTCACCTGTAAAACCCATAGATTTAGGAGGTGCCCTAGTGGCCGTTAGCGGTACAAAGACAACGGGGGGGAAAGTCGCGGCGTATAGTCCGAAAAGTACGGTATATAACGAAAGTTGTTTTCTAAACTGTACACGAAACTAATATCTTTGTATCTAAGCAACACTTTCCTGATGATCTGCGTCTCTCAGAGGACTCTTGATATCCTCTTCATCCAGTCGCAGAGTAATCACACACTTATTCACTTTGAGTGGCCGTGAAAAACAATTCTGTTATTGCCCTTTGTGCT
>CM070436.1:45406412-45418912 GCA_036324595.1 Champsocephalus gunnari | reverse complement strand
CTCCCCTCTCTCTCCCCCCTTCAGGAGCAGCCATGCATGACAGAGCAGCAATTTGTAAAAGCAGCCCAACAATTAATTTACCAACAAAGAGGCCCCGGGGCCCGAGTCCTGTTGCTGCTCGTCAACAGGCGATTCACATTACTGCACACACACACACACACACACACACACACACACACACACACACACACACACACACACACACACACACACACACACACACACACACACACACACACAGCTGTACAGAGTGTGAGTATTTCCTCATGCAGGAGAGAAACGGCACACTGCTGTTTATAAGAATATCTGTACATTCTCAGACTCAGAATCCTGGGAGACTCTTTAAAGTAGAGACACTACATACTGATATACACCTGAACATCAGCAGGAGAGGACTCTTTAAAGTAGAGACACTACATACTGATATACACCTGAACATCAGCAGGAGAGGACTCTTTAAAGTAGAGACACTACATACTGATATACACCTGAACATCAGCGGGAGAGGACTCTTTAAAGTAGAGACACTACATACTGAAATACACCTGAACATCAGCGGGAGAGGACTCTTTAAAGTAGAGACACTACACACTGATATACACCTGAACATCAGCAGGAGAGGACTCTTTAAAGTAGAGACACTACATACTGATATACACCTGAACATCAGCGGGAGAGGACTCTTTAAAGTAGAGACACTACATACTGATATACACCTGAACATCAGCGGGAGAGGACTCTTTAAAGTAGAGACACTACATACTGATATACACCTGAACATCAGCGGGAGAGGACTCTTTAAAGTAGAGACACTACATACTGATATACACCTGAACATCAGCAGGAGAGGACTCTTTAAAGTAGAGACACTACATACTGATATACACCTGAACATCAGCAGGAGAGGACTCTTTAAAGTAGAGACACTACATACTGATACACACCTGAACATCAGCAGGAGAGGACTCTTTAAAGTAGAGACACTACATACTGATATACACCTGAACATCAGCAGGAGAGGACTCTTTAAAGTAGAGACACTACATACTGATATACACCTGAACATCAGCAGGAGAGGACTCTTTAAAGTAGAGACACTACATACTGATATACACCTGAACATCAGCAGGAGAGGACTCTTTAAAGTAGAGACACTACATACTGATATACACCTGAACATCATCAGGAGAGGACTCTTTAAAGTAGAGACACTACATACTGATACACACCTGAACATCAGCAGGAGAGGACTCTTTAAAGTAGAGACACTACATACTGATACACACCTGAACATCAGCAGGAGAGGACTCTTTAAAGTAGAGACACTACATACTGATACACACCTGAACATCAGCAGGAGAGGACTCTTTAAAGTAGAGACACTACATACTGATATACACCTGAACATCATCAGGAGAGGACTCTTTAAAGTAGAGACACTACATACTGATACACACCTGAACATCAGCAGGAGAGGACTCTTTAAAGTAGAGACACTACATACTGATACACACCTGAACATCAGCAGGAGAGGACTCTTTAAAGTAGAGACACTACATACTGATACACACCTGAACATCAGCAGGAGAGGACTCTTTAAAGTAGAGACACTACATACTGATACACACCTGAACATCAGCAGGAGAGGACTCTTTAAAGTAGAGACACTACATACTGATATACACCTGAACATCAGCAGGAGAGGACTCTTTAAAGTAGAATAGGTTCCTTTAAATCTGTCAAGCAACAATCAGAGTTCATGTTTCGTCTCGTTTGTTTACATGACATCACTCCAGCAGCTCAGTATGCGCTGCAGGCGATCCTCACTTACTGAATTAGTGCTGAGGAAGCTCGTCTGATGCGCCGAACAATACATATTCATACCTGATGAATATGTATGAGCCGCGGCGATGACGTCCTCTGACAGCCCGCTGTGGCAATCTCAATATGGCTAAAGTCACCCTGGCTGCTAACGTGGCACGCTGATTAGAATAAGGAAGTGGTGTGTGTGTGTGTGTGTGTGTGTGTGTGTGGTGTGTGTGTGTGTGTGTGGTGTGTGTGTGTGTGTGTGTGTGTGGTGTGTGTGTGTGTGTGTGTGTGTGTGTGTGTGTGTGTGTGTGTGTGTGTGTGTGTGTGTGTGTGGTGTGTGTGTGTGTGTGTGTGTGTGTGTGTGTGGTGTGTGTGTGTGTGTGTGTGTGTGTGTGTGTGTGTGTGGTGTGTGTGTGTGTGTGTGTGTGTGTGTGTGTGTGTGTGTGGTGTGTGTGTGTGTGTGTGGACACAGTAAAATTGATGTATCCTTTATGTAAAGTATGCATATGACTGAGATTAATCTTGAGCGGTGAAGAAGAGGAGGAGGAAGAGGAGGTTGACAGTGCTGTAAAGTGACAGACCTGCTGCTGCTGTTTCACACACACACACACACAGGTGACTGTTGGTGACCATGTATTACTAGAAGCCGCCCTGTGTGTGTCCTTGTGGTATTTGAGTGTGTAAGAGTATTGTACGACGCCATGTGATAATACTTTATCGTCAGATCAAGTCAGAAATGTTTCGTGCATCGCAGCAGTTTGAACTTCAACAAGGACACATCTCTACATATGAATAACAAGGGGGATATTCTGCTGATGTTCAGGTTGAGATTAGCGTTAAGTTCTTTGATATGTCGGCAGGGTCGGCTGACTGCAGCGGCTAGTTGAAACAAGCACCAAGACTTCCCTGTTCATTCGTCTGCGTCCATATATTTACAACAAAGCCCGATAGCAACTTGAATGTCTCCATTTCCAGCGAAGGAATTTACCCACTGGATCGATGTTGGGTGATTTTAGTATTTCGTGATGTCTTTGACTCAAATTAACAATTGAGAAACTTCCTCCCATCTTATTCAGTCCCTTTAATCTCTACATTTTACGCAGAAAGCATTTCAGACCCTGAGCTACACTTACACTAAAGCGCTTTTGAAAGACCTCCCTGGTGGACTTGATTATCTGCAGCACTGCTCGATGCAGAGCTCCTCACGGGTTCACCCTCAGTCTGTGAGCGTCCTTCCATTCAGTGGAGCGGCTCTGACTTTAGAGCTGAGGACAAACACTTCCACTCACAGCCACAGATGTGAAAACCCAGAGCAGAATGTGTCGACCCTTAAAACCTAAAGCGTCCTTTCTACCGATATATCTGAGGATAGAAGATGGTGTACTATTACACTCGAGTATTTATACGACAATACAACTTGCGTTGTTTTCAGGTATATTCATATAAATACCTGGGTTTTCTTGTACGTCTGCCAGTTCCTCTGTTTGCATGGATTTCGTGTGTGTGTGTGTGTGTGTGTGTGTGTGTGTGTGTGTGTGTGTGTGTGTGTGTGTGTGTGTGTGTGTGTGTGTGTGTGTGTGTGTGTGTGTGTGTGTGTGTGTGTGTGTGTGTGTGTGTGTGTGTGTGTGTGTGTGTGTGTGTGTGTGTGTGTGTGTGTGTGTGTGTGTGTGTGTGTGAGGGGCGGGTACATGAAAGAAAACATGTTAAAGGAGAAAGTTTAATTCATTAGCGGGGCAGCTCCCCTGCGAGGTTTCTGCTGCTCTCATGTTCAATTTGGAGATTGGACTTTGCTTTGAAAGCGTGTGAAGCGACAAGACAGGTGGTGGAGGTCTGCCGCACAAAACTGTGTGTGTGTGTCAGTGTGTGTGTGTGTGTGTGTGTGTGTGTGTGTGTCAGTGTGTGTGTGTGTCAGTGTGTGTGGGGAAGCTGTCCACTTTGGCCACATCTATTATCTCACCACCCCTCCCACTGGGACATCCCAGAAGCCCATTGATCATTGTTAGACCCTGTCATACACTCCCACACACACACACACACACACACACACACACACACCACACACACACACACACACACACATCAATCCCTAGATTACCTGCACACAAACAGACAGATGATTTACATATACACACTTAAACACATACATACACATATGCATATGGACACTTAGTTTTTACGATCTCTGTGACGAGATCAAATGGGTTCAGCTCAGATTGCACCGAGTCCTCGGAGCACTTACATCCTCCAGTCAACACACACACACACACACACACACACACACCACACACACACACACACACACACACACACCACACACACACACACACACACACAATAAAATAAACAACAATGAGAGAAAGCCGCTGACTGCGCGCTTTATGATCTGCATGAATATGGACACATGCACCTCTCTCTGACCTTGTTATATATATATACATATATTATATATATATATATATACACATATCACAAGGTAGTTGGTGATCAGTGGGTGAGGAGAGTGGTGTCAGTGAAGAGGTAGCCCTTTAGTTTGAACTCGTGTGCAAGCGGTGAAGAGCTCCTCTAAAGCTGATGGTTGTATTATCTGGATATATGAAGAGAAAGACGGTGTCCTCCAAAACCATGTCTTTGGAAAGTCACAGATATTGCATGACCTTACATCATTCCCTTATTTACTCGTATTACATTGGTAAATGTATTTATCTGTTTATGTGTTAGTGTGATGGGAGATGCACTTGATGTGTGATGTGTGTGCCTGCCACAGACGGAGAGGAGCAGCATGTCGCCTCATGGCTCGATTTAGGTCATAACAACATACTGCTGTCGTCCGGTGGCAGTCGTGTGTGTGCTAAAGTAAAGTCTGCACGAGGGGACACCAACACCCGACATGTGCATTCGTGTATTTCACTATTATGATCACAGTCCAGTTTTCATTCAAAGCTTTACGTAAGCAGCTGCGTCCCATTGGAGCAAGTAGGCTCCACGTGGAGACGGAGAACAACAGGGAAACACAAAGCACAGCACACGACGTAGATACAGGGATCTACGTCGTGCATACCTCACGACCTGTACAGGCTTTGTAGATGAACGTGTAGCCGTGACTGAGCCTCCGTACGGCGAGGGAAGATGACCTGCCTGGCACACAGGTGCAGTGATGGGTCAGTGCTTTACGTCTCAGAGCGCTGTGATACGCGGCATCGAGCTTGATCAGGTGCATCAGCGGCGAACCGTCAGGGCCTTCGAGGTATTCAGAGAACACCTGGAACACTCGGATAAAACAAACAAAAAATCGATTTAATTATATAAATAAAATGAATAAAGGATTTCAGTGGGTTTGTGTTAGAAAAGAAAAGCAACCAATCAGATCTGTTTCTGGGTCTCTGGGTAGAATGTCCTTCAACCAGGTATTCTACATCCTTGATCGAAGGCCCTGGCCGTTGCACTGAATGAGAGCGTACGTTTGGACTGACGGTTTGATCGACCAATCAGATATTGATTTGTAGCCAATGGCCGTGTTCGTTCAGAGTTCCCCTCGGTTCCAGGTGTTCTAGAAGGCCCGCTAGTTCACTGGAGAGAGACAGAGGATCTAGATCAGGGGTTCTCAAAGTGTTGATGAGTGAGGGCCAATTTAGGTACCCAATATTGGATCGAGGGCCGCCCAAGAAAAAACGGAACACAAAATAATTCCAAAACAAATCCTTTCTTTATTGTACTAACCGATTATACATACAGTATACATTAAGAACTTGCAGAGGACACACAGTCGGGTTATCTACAGACAGTGACTACTGTAGCTAAAATCGCTAGCCGTTCTGATTCTGATAACTTACAACAGATTTTCCGCTTAACCGCAACTCGCGAGATGCCTAGTTGCCAGGCAACCAGTAGTCTAGCAAACTTTCCACAAGCTGTCATTCATAATTTAGGAATGACAACCCAGGGGGCGCAGTTTCACCATTCTTAAATTCCATTCTAATTCTTACTAGATACGAACCATGGAGGATTAAAATATAACGCATGCATTTCAGCGTGTCGCGTTAACTATCGCGGGCCGCCAGAAACATTTCCGAGGGCCGCCATTGGCCCGCGGGCCGCACTTTGAGAAACCCCTGATCTAGATGAATGCGACGAAGCAATTCATGCCGTTTTATTGTTGTTAACGTTGAAGTGACAAGTGCAACAGGTGAAGATGAAGATGTTGCGGAATTGTTGTGAGTACCCTTTCCAAGACGACAATTCAGTGACAAGACGGACATTATAATGCCGTGCGGCGGGGGGGGGTGTGTGTGTGTGGTGTGTGTGTGTGTGTGTGTGTCTACAGAAGGTCCAGTTGTGATAGACACGGTTCGCCACTGGCACTCATATAGATCCCCATAGTCCAGCACAGGTCAAAAGGTCACGGAGCCTCTTCCTGGCCTCAAGCGAGAAGCAGGACTTGTCCCTGAAAAAGAAACGGAGCTTCACCCTGACCCTTCACCGTCCTTTAACCCCATGTGTTCGTGTGCTCGATGTTCTCCTGATCAGAATCAGAATCAGGTTTATTACCAGGTAGGTTGACACGTACGAGGACTTTGATTTGATGTTGTGGTGGAAACATAAAAGTAAAACAAAAATTAAAAACACAGATAGAGAACAATTTCAAGATATAACATTAAAAAAATAATTAAAAAAATAGTCAAGTATAGCAGTATTTACATCGGAATAGAATGGAATAAGACATGTGCAGTGATAAAACCGACATTGTGTGCATTCATGTATTGCATAGGGTCTGTGGAGTGGCTGAGGTACCGTGGAGGAGGGCCGGACATTACCTTTACCTTCCGGTGTTTGTCCCTGCAGGTGCGTTGAGCGAAGACCCGAACTTCCCAAAGATCCAGTGGCCGTCTCCGGAGATGTGTCCGGGCTGCCACTCGCTGAAGGAGAACGGGGAGCACCGGTGGGTCCAGGACCAGGTGCTGCCCTTCCTGCTGGCTCACTTCTCCTCCAGCAGCATCCTCACAGGTGCACATCAACACCACGGTTTATTTAATGAAGAGCACAGAGGTCATGGTCGTGGTGATTTACCCTCAAACAAAACAAAGTTAAACAGTTCCACTTACCGACACACCACAGCGTGTTTGACCCTGGTCGTCAGACATGTGTCCTTTGATTGCATGTTCAGTCAATGCAAAGAGGCGGATAGACGCGAATTGAGAGTTCACCTCATGTGACCATGTGTCTTCTCACAAATCGTAACCAGGGATGTTCAAACATAACACCTGCACCGTTTTACAAGACTTTAACCTGCACACTTAAAATATATTTAACATGTTTCATACAAATACACACATTTTTACCGTGATATCTTGTTTTAATAGTTACTTCTTCACTTTATCACTTTATTTTTGCTGTATTATTATTTTAACTTGTATTCTATTTTATCTTTATTTGTACCTTCCTTTGAGTCCAGTGTTTAACTGTTTAACTGTTGCTGCTATTAATGCCTGAATAAATAAAGTTTCATCTTATCTGATCTTAATGCCAATCAGCGTTGAGAGTCTGAGCTCGCTGTCACTGATGTTGGATCAGAAAACCAAACAGCAGCTGTTAGCCGTTAGCCGTTAGCTGTTAGCTGTTAGCCGTTAGCTGTTAGCCGTTAGCTGTTAGCCGTTAGCTGTTAGCACACAGAGCTCACAGCTCCTCATATCTGTTCAGAAACGGGAGAAAATACATGTACAAACTACAGACTGTTTGCGGCGTGGTGAACACAGTCACTGCTTTATTTCTGTCTGTTTGACGTTGTTGTGATTGTGGACGGAGAAGCTACAAGTTAGCTTAGCCTGATCCATCCCAACTCCATTCAGAAAACACACATTTTAACCTTTTTCCGCCCGCTGTTACTTGTCAAAGCATTAAGTCATCGTTTTTACTAACCAGTATCAGCATGTAGTTATTTCGACATCATTTTGTTCCGAGTTTTACAATTAAATCAGTTTTATTTCAATATGCTGTAATGGGTAAAGAGTTTTTGACTGAATTAGCGTTCACTAATGATTTCAGATGAACTGAAGATAATTAGTAAAGCATGTTATTTTGATGATTTTCAAACTAATACCCCGTGTCTTCCCTCCCCTCGCCCTGTCAGATTACCTCGAAGACGAAAGCCAGGTCCTGAAAAACCAGAGGGAGAAACACGAGAGTCGTCAGCGAACGTTAGAGGCTCTGAAACATCTGGAGAGGAAAACCAGGGAGGCGCTGGACTCCATCCCGAATGCTCTTCCTCCACAGCCCACCCAACAGCAGGAGGAAGAGGAAGAGGATGAGGAAGAGGAGGAGGAAGAGGAGGAGGAAGCACCACAGGAGACAACGCCCTTGGTTAAAGGTGAGGCCGTATACCTATATATATATATATATATATAATATATATATATAGGTGTCTGTTGATTGTGTACATCAGCGATCCCCAACCTTTTTCAACTCACTTAAGAATCTAAGAAATGGTTGCGGCCCACATTCAACCATAAACAATACGGAGCTAAATAAAGTTCTGATCGGTCGCTTCAGAACATGTGACACGTTGTTAATCCAGTAGAACAGACCGCTGTCAAGGACTGTAACGACCGTTGCTAAGGAGGATCAAGAAAGAGAAAGGAAAAGAGGTTAATAATGAAATGTCTCCACACAGATCATAATGTTTTGAAAAAGATTGGGTTGGGAAACACTAGCGTAGGTATATATTTGTATTTTGTATTCCTCGGGGTTGTGGGAAACGGTATTTCCGATCTCTCCGTCTGTACACACAAACTGAAAGATTGACAATAAAGTTGACTTATTTGTCTCTGAGCAGTGCGGCGGCGCAGGAGAGCCAGCATCGTGGGGATGAGGATGCGGGAGCTGCCGGAGGACATCGTGGATCTGGACTCCTTCGTGAATCAGCACTTCAGGGTCAAAGCTCTGGCCCCAAACCGGGTCAAACGGCGCTCCTTACAGAGGAACGAGGACGACCAGGAGCCTCTTTTCGCTCTCGGCCTGGCGGCGTTTCAGCCCGTGGAGGCGGACTTCGAGCCGGACGTGGGTCGGAGGAGAAAGAGGGAGCTGACGGGGCGTTTCAGCGTCAGAGAGGAGGTGGAGGGGAGTCGTGGGGGGACGATGGATTTCAACGATAAGCATCGGGTTCTCCACAGTGGACATCAGCCTGTGCGTCATCCTCTACTTCCTGTCCTCCATGTGCCTCCTCGCCATGTTCCTGTTCTTCAAGAACCGCCACAGGCTGCGGAGGGTCAAAGTGTCCATGACATGAAGATAGGAGAGTTGAGATGCAGAATCAGAAAGCATTCATCCTTAACAGTCAGCAGTGGTGGGAAAGTACTTTCCTCACGTACTGCGCTCTCTTTTGAGCGAGTATTCCCAGTTTAGGAACCAGATATGCAGAAGGAGACTTCCAGAGATAATGACTTTGTGTATACCTGCACACATAATTAGGGGTAAGAGAAGGATCACAAATAGAACGATTATAAGAAGAAGAAGAAATAAAACAATTGAATATACAAAATACAGACTTTAAAGTGGAGAGCTGTGCAGATGTAAAAATAGGGAGTATAATACAGAAGTATATGCAATATATGCTTTACTCCATGGAGACAAATACCGTTCTTCTTTACCCCACTGCATCTATCTAACCACAGAAGTTAATATGCAGGTTCATATTAAGAGAAAAACATTGGTTATTATGGATTTAGTTCATTTATACGGCACGTTTTAACACGAGGAAAGTGCTTCATCTAAAACAACAAATCAACTATGAGCATTGCGATAAAGTACAGCAGTCAAGGGAATACGATTAGATCAGTAGAACAAAAAATACAAGAATACGACTTTTTGATTTATTTGAAAGCAGCGGCAAAAGGAAGTAGAAAAGTTAGCGCCACGTTAACCAGCTGCAGCGTTAATAATACAGTGATACAATATATCATATATCTGGGTAACGAGTACTTTCTGCTATACACCTGGACGCTAACACTTTGGTTCTTCGACTTCAATCACATTTTGAATGCAGGACTTTATTTCTACACTGTGGTATTGCTACTTTTCATCCACCGCTGTCTTAAGGGTAACTGTAAGGGGAGATCTTAAGCGGTCCACTCCCCTGCAGCGTGTTTATACTGAACGTCGTACAAGAGGAGGAGAAATTAAGAGATGAACTTCCAATTTAATAATTCAACGGCCTCTGGAGCTCAAATGTGGAAATGTGTGAGTTTTAATGTTTGTTTCCATGCGTTGGGATGCGAGCTGATCCACTTCTGATCGATACCATGAAACCCAAAGTGAGATTAATTGCTTTTAGGGAATTTGAAGGAAGTCAATGCAACTAGTGTGTGTGTGTGTGTGTGTGTGTGTGTGTGTGTGTGTGTGTGTGTGTGTGTGTGTGTGTGTGTGTGTGTGTGGTGTGTGTGTGTGTGTGTGTGTGTGTGTGTGTGTGTGTGTGTGTGTGTGTGTGTGTGTGTGTGTGTGTGTGTGTGTGTGTGTGTGTGTGTGTGTGTGTGTGGTGTGTGTGTGTGTGTGTGTGTGTTGTACTAATGGAGGATTTGATTGATAGTTACTTTGTATTATCCCAAAGTAGGGTGAAAATGAAAGAGTACTTTCATACAACCAAATTATTATTATCTTTTAAAATCATATTTTTTATATTTACACTTAACTCAATTTTTTTATTATTTGATTTAAAAATCTTCTGTTGCATCTTAAGTTACAGATGAACCGTTTTCCCACAAATCAATTAATGTTGTGTTCATTTTTCATGCATTGATTTTAAAGTGAGTGCGTTTCATTTAATGATCAGACGTTTCAAAAGTCTGATCATGCGTTGAGGGTTTCTTCACGTCGGTGAATACTGTGACTTCCCGCTGCTTCTCGGTTCATTACACTGTGTCCCGTCTGGAAGCATGACATCCCGTGCTGTGGGTGTTCGTGTTCACACTGGGCGGGGCGTTAGAATAAGCAGGGTTTGTTTTTAGCTCGTCTCAAAAACACTGCGGGCTCCACTGCTTCTGTCTGAATCAATAAAAATATTTTTGATAAAGACTCTTTGCTTTTTCAATCAATCAATCAATCAATGTTTATTTATAGCCCGATATCACAAATGTTACATTGGTCTCAGTGGACTTCACAGTGTGTACAGAATATCAGTATGACAATACGACACCCTCTGTCCTTAGACCCTCTGTCCTTAGACCCTCTGTCCTCAGACCCTCTGTCCTTAGACCCTCTGTCCTCAGACCCTCTGTCCTTAGACCCTCTGTCCTTAGACCCTCACATCGTACAAGGAAACACTTCCAGAGAAAACCCACAGTTTAAAGGGAACATGGGAGAAACCTCAGGGAGAGCAGCAGAGGAGGGATCCCTCTCCCAGGACGGACAGACGTGCAATAGACGCCGTGTGTAAATTGAAATGATAATACATTTGCAACATAGGTAGTCCAGATGTTTGGAAATGCATGTGTGTATAATAGGAAGATGAATCCACGAGGATATCCATCCAGGACCGATGATCCAGGACCACAGCCACGACTCGCGATCCAGAACACAGGACCGCAGGATCATCCATGACTCCGGATCCCAGCATATATAGACCCCAAAAAGAAAGACATTTGGGGAAGCTGGGTTAATCGGAACATGAGAGTACACAGGTACAGACAGAGAGAAGGAAGAAGTAAGATGTCCCCCGACAAACTAAGCCTATATCAGCAAAACTAGGGGCTGAATCTAATCAGCCCTAACTATAAGCTTTATCAAAAAGGAAGGTCTTAAGCGCACTCTTAAAAACGGATAGGGTGTCTGCCGCCCGAACACAAACTGGAAGCTGATTCCACAAATGTGGAGCTTGATAAGAAAAGGCTCTGGCTCCCATTGTACTTTTAGAGACTCTAGGAACAACCAACAACCCTGCATTCTTGGAACGCAATGCCCTAGTAGGCCAGTAGGGTATAATGAGTTCTTTAAGGTAAGATGGCGCCTGCCCATTAAGGGCTTTGTAGGCGAGAAGAAGAACTTTAAATTCTCTCCTGTGTTCTATAGGGAGCCAGTGTAAGGCAGCCAGAACAGGAGTAATGTGGTCCCTTTTCCTAACTCTGGTTAGTACACGAGCCGCAGCATTTTGAATCAGCTGAAGCCACTTGACTGACTTCTTGGTACTCCCTGATAGTAAAGAGTTACAATAATCCAGCCTAGAAGTAACAAATGCATGGACTAGTTTCTCTGCATCGCTTTTGAGGCAAGATATGCCTGATCTTTGCAATGTTACGTAGATGGAAGTAGGCGGTCCTTGAAATTGATTTTATGTGAGCGTTAAAGGATAAATCCTGATCAAATATAACACCAAGATTCCTTACAGTCTCACTGGAGGCCAAATTAATGCCATCCATAGTTAGTATATCTTTAGATAATTTGTTTCGTAGATTCTTCGGGCCAAGTACAATAACTTCAGTTTTGGTCGTGTTTAACATCAAAAAGTTTAAGGTCATCCACGTTTTTAAGACCTTAAGGCAGTCTTGAATTTTATTTAGATGATTAATTTCATCAGGCTTGATTGATAAATATAGTTGAGTATCATCCGCATAACAATGAAAGTTTACAGAATGATTCCTAATATTGCCTAACGGAAGCATATATAATGTGAACAAAATAGGTCCGAGCACTGAGCCCTGTGGCACTCC
>CM070436.1:45398912-45401412 GCA_036324595.1 Champsocephalus gunnari | reverse complement strand
GGTGTCTCCGCTGTGTGTCGGGATGCTGTGTGTCCTGAGCAGACGGGCACTTGACTGAACAGCCTGTGTGACCGGAAGAAAGAAAAATAGACGTGAATGTGGACGTTCAATGCAAGACGAAACATGACGCAACATTTACTTTAAACACTAAAACAAAATACCTTAACAGCGATATTAATTACAGTAATATATGATAAACATATTCTTATTTTCCCTCAATCAAACCTTTTTTTGTTTACTTTTATTTACTTACTGTTATTTCTATATTTTAACATATTTCTTATAATTTATTCAATTTTGTATCTAATATAGTTCAAATGTATTTTATTTTATTATTTAAATAATTTTTGTAATAATTATATTTTAATATATTTTAATTACTTTTTCTAATCTTAATTTGTTTCTTTATTTATTATTTGTATTATTAATATTATTATTAAAATAAATATCCAAGGGGTCTTCATTTAACACATTTCTATCTGATGCTGTTAAATAAATATCTGTGGTGTGTGTGTGTGTGTGTGACAGCTTGTCCTCCCATGGTGGTGTGTGTGCGTGCAGTGTGTGCTGGGAGACCAGGGGACACTAAAGAGTGACGCACACAGCTGGAGACCAGGGGACACTAAAGAGTGACGCACAAAGCTGGGAGACCAGGGGACACTAAAGAGTGAAGCATACAGCTGGGAGACCGGGGGACACTAAAGAGTGAAGCACACAGCTGGGAGACCAGGGGACACTAAAGAGTGACGCACACAGCTGGAGACCAGGGGACACTAAAGAGTGACGCACACAGCTGGAGACCAGGGGACACTAAAGAGTGACGCACACAGCTGGAGACCAGGGGACACTAAAGAGTGATGCACACAGCTGGAGACCAGGGGACACTAAAGAGTGACGCACACAGCTGGGAGACCAGGGGACACTAAAGAGTGATGCACACAGCTGGGAGACCAGGGGACACTAAAGAGTGACGCACACAGCTATGAGACCAGGGGACACTAAAGAGTGACGCACACAGCTGGGAGACCAGGGGACACTAAAGAGTGACGCACACAGCTGGAGACCAGGGGACACTAAAGAGTGACGCACACAGCTGGGAGACCAGGGGACACTAAAGAGTGAAGCACACAGCTGGGAGACCAGGGGACACTAAAGAGTGACGCACACAGCTGGGAGACCAGGGGACACTAAAGAGTGAAGCACACAGCTGGAGACCAGGGGACACTAAAGAGTGACGCACACAGCTGGGAGACCAGGGGACACTAAAGAGTGACGCACACAGCTGGGAGACCAGGGGACACTAAAGAGTGAAGCACACAGCTGGAGACCAGGGGACACTAAAGAGTGACGCACACAGCTGGGAGACCAGGGGACACTAAAGAGTGACGCACACAGCTGGGAGACCAGGGGACACTAAAGAGTGATGCACACAGCTGGGAGACCAGGGGACACTAAAGAGTGACGCACACAGCTAGGAGACCAGGGGACACTATAGAGTGAAGCACACAGCTGGGAGACCAGGGGACACTAAAGAGTGACGCACACAGCTGGAGACCAGGGGACACTAAAGAGTGACGCACACAGCTGGGAGACCAGGGGACACTAAAGAGTGAAGCACACAGCTGGGAGACCAGGGGACACTAAAGAGTGACGCACACAGCTGGGAGACCAGGGGACACTAAAGAGTGAAGCACACAGCTGGAGACCAGGGGACACTAAAGAGTGACGCACACAGCTGGGAGACCAGGGGACACTAAAGAGTGACGCACACAGCTGGGAGACCAGGGGACACTAAAGAGTGACGCACACAGCTGGGAGACCAGGGGACACTAAAGAGTGACGCACACAGCTGGGAGACCAGGGGACACTAAAGAGTGAAACACACAGCTGGAGACCAGGGGACACTAAAGAGTGACACACACAGCTGGAGACCAGGGGACACTAAAGAGTGACGCACACAGCTGGAGACCAGGGGACACTAAAGAGTGACGCACACAGCTGGAGACCTGGGGACACTAAAGAGTGACGCACACAGCTGGGAGACCAGGGGACACTAAAGAGTGACGCACACAGCTGGAGACCAGGGGACACTAAAGAGTGACGCACACAGCTGGGAGACCAGGGGACACTAAAGAGTGAAGCACACAGCTGGAGACCAGGGGACACTAAAGAGTGACGCACACAGCTGGGAGACCAGGGGACACTAAAGAGTGACGCACACAGCTGGGAGACCAGGGGACACTAAAGAGTGAAGCACACAGCTGGAGACCAGGGGACACTAAAGAGTGACGCACACAGCTGGGAGACCAGGGGACACTAAAGAGTGACGCACACAGCTGGGAGACCAGGGGACACTAAAGAGTGATGCACACAGCTGGGAGACCAGGGGACACTAAAGAGTGACGCACACAGCTATGAGACCAGGGGACACTATAGAGTGAAGCACACAGCTGGGAGACCAGGGGACACTAAAGAGTGACGCACACAGCTGGGAGACCAG